>KE598623.1:317869-570337 GCA_000444155.1 Cladonia macilenta KoLRI003786
GGATGAGATAGGATGAGATAGGATGAGATAGGATAAGATAGGAAAGGAAAGGAAGGGATTGGGCAGGGATAAGATGGGATGGGATGGCATGGGATGGATGGAGTCACAACGCACGCAAGAGCACACAGGGACGAGCAACAAGGTCATATCACAGCAAGGCATCACAACAGCAAGGCATCACAACAGCAAGGCATCACAACAGCAAGGCACGACAGCAAGGTCACATCACAACAACAAGGCACAACAGCAAGGTCACATCACAGCAAGGCACAACAGCAAGGTCACATCACAGCAAGGCATCACGACAGCAAGGGACTAGATGGTATTATATGTGTACTATATGGCGCAGGGCAGAGATGCAAGGAGAGCATAGAAAGAACGAAGAGAGCAGAAGAGAAATAAACAAACACAGAAGAGGAAAAGACAAACACAAAAGACAACATTGATTTTTTTAAAGGAGCAGGGATCGTTGGTCACCCCGAAGGGAATCAAGCCTCACCACCACGTCAAGGTGATCCCACGGTGAGGTAAATACAGATAGATGGCTATAGATGGTATAGATAACAAGAAAGAGAAAACAATAACAACAATAAGGGCAGCAAGCATGGAAAAACATAACAACAGACCCACGAACAGACCCACTGACGGGCTCACCAACGAGTCCGTACTAGATGTGGCGAGGTGGGTTAAATTGCAATGAGGAAGAGAAAAATTTCGGGGGGAAAGCCCTCATTATATGCCAAAGCTGCCAAGAGAGTTGATCTGATGTCTGCCCTGACTAAGCACCTTTACACCTTACATTAGCGCGAGGCTGCATTCACTTTTTCGATTTTTCGCACAACGCACATTGAGGCTATCAACATACCGAAACCTAGGATAGGACGACCAAAAATCCTCTGAATTTTGGTCCAAATCTCAAAAGCAAAGATGCTGTGATGCTGGCATTGGGGTGAATCTTTCGACATTTCCTGCTGGAAAAATGCTGAATATTCGTGTTAAGCGAGCTCGGTACCAGAATCTGAAAGCAAACTCTGAACGCAGGATATGGCCCTAGTGATATCTCACCTACTAGGAGAAAACGGCCTGTTATGGTAGGAAAGCGGTAGCATTACTGGAACCTTGGTGTGCCATGAGGTAAGGCTGTGCGCATAACAGGCACGGCTGTACTGTGGTAGGGATGAGAAATGAGGAGTACGGCTACTGTGGTTGAATTGAGAGTTATAGAGCAGTAATTAGAGAAACATTGCAGCTGTTAGTTAGATTTAGTCTATCTAGCATTATTGGGAAGGCACGCAGGCGCCATTGTAGTGTCAAGGTGAGGCAGGTGGTGCCTTCGTTAGCCACGTTGTTTACATTTCAACAATCAAAGACTGACGGCTATGGCCCATAGAGCTCCCCCTCGGGTAGCCTTCACTTTGATCCGATATCTATGCTCGATCACTGGCTTTACAGTCGTACTCGCTATCTCAAGAGAGATTGAGGTAGTTGGGGCAAAAATAGGGGCTCCATGCCCGACAGTCTGTACGAAGTGACACCTCATGTGTCGGAACTCCACTGACGGCACAAGCTGCACGATATACGCGCACACAGATTTGAAACTGATAAGATGGCAGCGGGTACAGTCATGTCCGTGCAACGGTTTGGGCGCTACGTCGCGTTCTATTCGCGCTCACTACAATATGAATGCCTCGCCAGCGCTGGGTCCCCCAGGGATCCAATTTGCCTTCACAGAATACAGATCTCTATCCTTCAAGCATCCACAACCTATCATGATCGCGCCAAACTTTCTCTACCTCCCTCTTCTACTCGCCCTGGCCCAAGCCATTTCGGTACCAACATGCATGGCTCCACCACCCCCACGCCAATTCCTCCCACATCTAAGCGACTGCCTTTTGCTTAGCCTCTATATTTCCCATATCTCCACCTCACAAGGAGATCTACCACAAATATGGTCTCGTGCTCCAGCAGTCCCTGGCCTTGGCGTGAAACTCCCACATATTTTCGCATTGCCAGATAATGATTGCGAAGTCTTCGTCGACACGGTGTATGGCGGAGCGGCTGATCTTTTCCCAACAAGGCGGATAGCTGATGTGACAGGCATTCTGACCTCTGAGTGCTTGGCTGGCAATAGTAGGGGGCGTTCCACCCTGGGTCACATGTTGGTCGACCCGAATCAGAAGATCATAGTAATCTTGAGGAAAGGCTATCGGTCCCCTATAATTACCGGGAAGAATAACACCGCTGTTGCATTCAATGGGACAGAATTGGCGGAAATCAAAGTTGCAGTCGATAGCGGCGCCAATATAACATCACCTGCATTAGATAGCTAATTGTTGGACGGAGGCCTGTTGTAGGCTCTTGAGCATTGGAGGACAGGCAATACTTATGTACATCATACTGCCTTCTCCGAGGGTACTGTTCCAGATTTCTTTCCTAGCACAAAATACCTACCTAAACTACTAGGCTACCGTCCTCGAGTGTTTGATTGGGGGTGTGGCGCTACCTTTGAGGGTCTGCTCTTAAGAGTAGAAAAATAAGAAACAATAGTGAGTGCTTCAATGTACTGAGAGGTAAAAGGAAGAGTGTACAGTTATGAGCGAATAAGGAATACGCATGCTGCAGCTCTATATAAAAAATATTACAACGAAGACGTATTTTAATCAGGTTGTACGGAAGGACAGCTTCTCTGCTGCTCCTTGAAAATGCCACCTGTTCCAATTAGGCCTCCAACTCCAACTCCAACCTAGAAACTTAGTACTGGTGGTAGGCAGGGCTTGTTATTTTCGAGTTTCACTTCTCATCATCGAAGTTTCAATACTGGAAGAAAGATTGAATACTGCACAGGTCTTCCAATTGTTGACCCAGAGCCATGAACGAGACACAGCTGTAGAAACGCTCGCCAAAGATGGGATCGTGCCTATGAAGATTGCCACGCCGCACAACATTCACTCGTTGGATCTGCTCTGATGCAATCCACTTATGCATCTGATGTACTAAATTTAGCTAATACAAATACTCGACCACAAAAGATGTTAGAAGTAGTGAAACAAGTCTCAGTCTGTCCGGCGCTTGAGCATATGCGGTTCGGTACAGCTTGGGACACAACACAGGAACCAGAAAGACGAGAAGCTGCGTTCCATGAGATGCTATAGAGCGACATGGAGCTTTCTTAAAGAATTCGTGTAGTTTACGTTAGCAGGCCTGAGATGTTCTCAGCTCTACTGTGGTAGAAGTAGTCTGGAGGCAAATTGTAGGACTCTTAGCGATTGGTGGCCAGCGAAGAGGCTTGGAAGTCTAAGGACGAAAGGGTCGTAGTTTCACTATTGATAGATTTGTGAAACCCGCTAGATGTTGCTAAAAGCGCCCCCTTTCCCGATCGACAACACAGATAATCAGTACTCTACTCTGTACACAGAATATGCTTGCGTGAGGCTCTTTCTTTCTCTCTTGCCCGGCTGACTCTCAGCATTACAGGGTCAGGACACTTGTTTCCTTTCTTCAGCTGTTGCATACTACCTTCTCACTTTACCAAGTTATTGGCCGCGCAGCCTTCTTAATAGGCAGCAAATGCTGGGCGGCTATCGAAATATTTTGTGCTGATTGGCCCATCTGGAAGCGCTGACTAGGGTTCTCTCCCCACCAACAGATTCCCATTGGCCCTGCGAACAAACGACTCCGACTACCCTCACAACCCTCCCTTTCCCCCCTGCTGTCGAGAGACATCTTCTTCATCATCCCAAGGCGATACACCAGGTACGATCTATAAGCGCCCAAAAGCCACTGCACAACCCCGAACGGGACCTAAGGTGGGCCAGAGTGGGAAGACCGACAGCTGGACAGTGTCCACGATCCAAGGCGCACACCAAGCCTTTTCGCCAATCACACGTCCAGAGAAAGAGGAGACACAGCGCTTCGCTTTAAGGTTGTGATTGGCCTTGCAGTTGGCTATCAACTTTACAACCCTGGAACACTCTGAAGCGTGAATGTATGGTGAGCGGCAGACTTTCTCCCTATAATCTGTTCACCTCCATGTTATACTGTTTGATTGCGATACTACCACATGGCATGGCATCGTCACCATGATTGCATCTGTGGTTTTGTGTAATGCTAACAAGATGTCAGTAGAAGGTCCCCATACTCCACCCTCATTCTCTGATTTCCAGTCGAACCGCCCAAATGCCTGCCCTCCGGATGGATCTCATATCGCAGAGGTAGCATATGCACCTCATCCACGGTACACACCTACTAGGAGGATCCTTCCGACTACAATTCAGGAATCAAGTATGCCGGTATCGACGAGTTCACAGTCGCTACTGGCATCGCTACCTTCATTCATGTCTGTATTTGGAAACGGCCCAGACAAGCCAGAAGCAAACGAAAGAGTGACTGCGGCGACAGAAGCACCCGGCAGGACCGTCAATATTGCTAAGATAACCCAAAATAATACCCAATACAAATCACCTCTGCTTCGCAGAGATTCGGCTTCAACCTTTAATGACTCCATAGAGTCGTCGCCTACCACCACAATTTCTACCCTCGAATCTTCACTCACAGAACCATCACCTAATTCGCCTCCTGAATCACCTGAGTCGTACCTTCCTATTGCATCATTCAAAGCTCTGAGAACAAATTCAGTGCCAACGAACGGAATTATGGAAGAAAAGGACCGCAAAGATCAATATTCGAGTTCGTTCCCAATCTTGCCAGGTATGGAGAGGGCAGAATCGTCAAACAAGAAAATGCGCAATATGAAAAATCTATCTGTCAACACTTCTGCATCAAATCGACAAGGGCCTGCGCTTCCCAAATTGAGTCTGTCAAATTCATCAGGCGCAAACCACGCGTTTTCCGCCCCACCAACACCGGCCTTTATTGTACCGCCCAAACTCCCTCGTAAGAAACCCAGTAACCTTGGTCTTACCATTACAACGCCCGAAGCTACTTCTACCTCTCAGTCGGTTCAGGATAGACCTAGCGCTGTGCCTTCAACGCCATCAGATCCTCAAATTCGCACTCTACGTGCTTTGCAGACATCATCGAACGCCCCTTTGCATTCTCCTACAGTCGCTCCTGAGGGTGGAATGCGATTGCCGCCTTTCAGCAATCCGTTCGGTGCAGGCCGATTCGCAAAAACGAGACCTCCCCTCAGTTTCTCGCCTCCACCCTCGGTCGATAGTTCAAGCTCTTCTCCAATCACGAAGCAGACTTTGGAACATGTGCAAGAAGAGACAGACTACGATTTACCGCTATCGCAAGAGGTCAAATCACCAGCGTACCCTCAAGGGCCTGTTTGCATATATGAGCCCAACGTCTATCTATACCTTGAGCCCAGTCACACTGAAGCTCGGGAGTTCGATGTGGTCTTGAACGTGGCTCGAGAGGTTAAGAACCCTTTCACAGTAATGGCGGAGGAAACTGCTGCGTCTCCGACGGGGGAGGCGAAGGTGCCAATGGCTCTGGACACACAAATTCCACGTCTCGCTGGTCGAGATAGCATTTCAGAACCTCAGACAGCAAGTTCGGAAACGACGTTCGAGTCTGCGCTCAATGAACAACTAGATGATGCCACAAGGTCGGTCCCATCTACGCCAAAAGCCTGGAAGCCCGAACCGGAGTATATTCATATCCCGTGGGACCACAATACTAACGTAGTGGATGATTTACTGAGGCTATGCGAACTCATTGACAACCGAGTCCGGCAGGAGAAGCGAGTACTGGTACATTGCCAGTGCGGAGTGAGCCGATCCGCAAGTCTAGTTGTCGCATACGGGCTATATAGAAATCCACAGCTTACTGTACAAGAAGCTTACGACGCGGTCAAGAACCGGAGCAGGTGGATTGGGCCGAACATGAATTTGATCTATCAACTGTCTGAGTTCAAGTCTAAATTATCAAAGCCGCAGGCAGCCGGTATCTCAACCTGGCACTCGTGGCGAAGTCTGGGCTCTGGACGCTCAAATACGAACGGTCTCCTGGAACCCGAACTGAGGCTCAATCTACCATCATCATCACTTCGCACTCCACCGCAGAAGTCGCTAAGTGACCCCACTCAGTCTGGACGAGAGCCGCCTGTGGCACGTAGCAATTCGTTCAGTCCGCCCGGGTCTGCTCAACTCGCACCAGTCCCCGTGGGTGACATCACTCCAGGGCCTTCATCGGCTCCACCAGACATGCGATGGTCCCCTGATCAGGCGCCTAGGGAAACCACGCAAGGTGCAATGGATGGCGGGGACCAAACCTCGGCCGGGACTCCGGCGGGAGCAATAGCAAGGCTGATAAATGTGGACAGGGATATGGTCTTGTCACCCGCGACAATGGACCGTCCAGGTATTGAGGAGAAAGAGTCACCGCCTGTTGGTGGAGTGACCAAGGACCTACAAGAGATTGCAAAGGATCTGGGGTTCAGTGAGCATGTGTCGAACAGCGAATCACCACATAGAACCGCGGAAAAGGATAATGCGGAGGACAGCACAGCATCCCTGCCACCAACGAAGTTGTCGGGCATTGGTACCGTCGATCAGAGTTCAGTTGCCTTATCTCTACCGACCGTCCAGGATATGAGCTTAGGTGATGGAGAGTTTCCATTACAGGTCATCCCAGCAGCCCAGAAATTGGAACAGATCCCGCAGCCACAGTGCTTGAGACCGATGCCCAGTCTCCCAGCAGGCTTTAGCAGCCTGCTCAGCCGAAGACAAGGACCTCTCGGTCAGCGACAACTTCCTCTGCGCCCATCGCTGCCTCGCCTAGTTCCCGCTCTGCCACCGTCGCTAGCAACCGATCTCGATGTGCCCGCAACCCCATCACTACTCTCCCCCCGGGCCGCAGAATTCACAGCCAGTCCGTTCCATCGCACTGTAGCTGGTGATCTTGCGGGTTCTTCGGTCTTTGAGCAGGGTCTCATGAATCCAAAGACACTGAAGAATGATCCAAGGAGTCCGCATCAAAAGGGCGAGGCTCCGATCACGCGGAGTATATTTGATGTGATATGAAATTCAGGACATCTACAAATATTAGCATCGCATATAGGGGTAGAGATCCCAAAAGGACCACTCCTGTGATCCTTTGAACATGCCATTCGAATTTGGCCACTGGTTCTGCACCCGCATCTTGGCCGACGATTTTGCACCGTTCATACGGAATTGTTAGAGCATTACCCCGGCCACAAAAAGTGCCACGTACGGGTCAGGCCTACGACCACAATGCCAGATCATACCACCAACAGGAGCAAGTCCTCGCAAAGAGCCGGAAGAACAGCCGACCCACCAGCGCCGAGAATGTGTCTGGCTGAGGGAGGGAAGATGAAAGCATTTGAAGACGAAGAAGAAGAGCGAGGATTGGAGTATGAAAGAAGAGGAAGGAAGGAAGGAAATGCAGCAATGTTTGGTAGCAAGCGTCATGCATGCATGCATGCAAGGAATGTAATGCATGATTTGGATAGATATGAAGATTACGGATTTATTTGGGGGATATCGCTTCGTTTTTGTGTGTAGTGTAGGGTAGGGTAGGATAGTTTAGGAATATTTATGACAGAGAGAGAATCAAGACCGCCTAGAGCGTTTGTCTATCTTACGTTACAATCATGATGCTAGCATTCTGAAGTTTGGGGGATGGGGTTGGGATGTGTGCTGTAAACATTCTTTGGTACTTGAGAACAGAGGCCAGGATTTTCCGAGCCTCACTGTGTTTTATGTTTTCCGAGTGTATATCAAGATCCATTATCTAAGAGCAGTCAAATTCCTTTCTACTAGCCTACTCTCACTTGCATCCATCATGAACAATCATGATTTCTTATAATATAAGCAGCATGTCATTCATTCACTGCCATCCAGTTTCTATTCTAGTATAGTTCTCCAGCCATACGCTTACATTTAATCGATTCACGTCTCTCTCTCAAATCAGATAGATGTCCCATGCTCCTCTCCCTTCCCTATCCTTGCGTCCGGAATATCAATGGTGATGGTGGCAAATCATCATGCTTGCCGTTCGTGGGTATCGCTATATCTTAGGTCTAATGCAATGCGAGCCCCTATATCCTGGTTATAAAACCGAGAAAACAAACGAAAGAAAATGCATATGTTGGTGTTTTTTTGCGAATGCCTGATGCTGAAGATGAAGATGAGGATGAAGGTGGTATTTGGAATTTCTGGTGCGTCACGCGGTCCTCTTATTCCTCGTCCTTAGATTTCGTCGTCCGATGAGGGTATCGTACACCATTCGTGCTCTTTGACTTGGGTGATAGTAAGACGCAGATCGACGTCGCGGTTTAGCATTGCTTGGATGAGATTGATCGAAGGTTCGGACAATATCCATGGGATTCGCAACTCGTGGTCGAGGATCTCGTCAATGCTATAGAAAGGGTTCTCCTTGTATATGAGTGTGTAAAGCAGGATGCCTAGAGCCCATATATCCTGTTCCTTGCCGCGGTAGGATTTACCTTGTAGGACCTCGGGTGCCGCGTAATCTAAATATAGGAGATTAGTGGAGCGGAACAGGTAGTGGTGGGGCGTGGAAGATCATACCTATTGTCCCGACAAATACGTCAAAGGGACCGTGCTTGATGTACGCAGCGCTGCCGAAGTCGATGAGCTTGACGTTACCATTTCTGTCGAGGATGATGTTTTCGTCTTTGATGTCACGGTGTACAATTAAAGCCTTTGTATGGAGATGATGCAATGCATCTACAACCTGGAGGAAGATATTCCGGCACTCGATCTCATCCATCGTCGTCTTCATCTCGATGTAATCAAAGAGGTCCATGCCTGGCAGACCATGCGGTACCATTTCGATATAGTAATTGACATCATCTTCGAAAAAGTTGTTCATCTCTACGATATTAGGGTGCCGTAGCTCATCTTTTCGGAGATAGTTAAGCACATGAATTTCCAGAGGCACAGTTCCTAACCGTCGATCACGAGTCCAGGTATCAATGAGGATACGTTTCTTGGTTACATATTTGATAACCACCTTGTTGCCGTCCGAGTCGTGGGCTAATTTGACCTGACCATAGGCGCCCTGACCCATATCTTCGAGGATCGTGAAGTCTGTAATCTTTCTATTCCTTCTGACTAGTTCCCTTGGCTGTGCCTTGATTGGTTTAGGGGGACTCTCTGAGATGGGTTCTGATGCCGCCTCCTGGATCTGCTGCGACAATGTTTGTTGCTGCGACGCGTCCGGCTTTATATCGTCTGCTTCGATTGGTTGTGGAGATATTGATCGGTCTTCTTGGCCAGGTGATGGTTGGTGTTGAGACTCATTTGGTGAAACGGATCCAACAGGGGTGATAGGTGAGTGAAGCTGGCGGGAATATGTGATCCACAGGGCATAAACAATCTCAGAGGTATCTGCAGAGCTGTCGTCCTCACTGAATGAGTCGCTGTTGTCGCTCCTCTCTTCGATAACAGATTCATCAGTAAAACTGGCTTGGCTTCTAACAACACGCATCTGCAGATCAATGTTAATATCCGAGCCATCTCGATGACGAGCGACCAAGCCCGGTGTACGTAAGAATATATCGGCTGCATTTGCGTCGCCTTCACGAAATGCGAGCTGCTGTCGCGCTTTCCTGAAACTCGTTTCAGGTACTACGATACCATCAACGAGGCTGATATTATCTTCTTCAGTCAAGATGTTGAGGACTCTCTCGAAGTGCGGAATTAATTTAGCAACTTCCCGACCTTCAAGGTCTGCTTCGCCGAAAAGGGCGGCCGAAAAAACGGAATTTGAACTCATGACGCGTAGGGTAGATGCAGAGAGAACCACAATGCCGGCAATATGAGGAAAGCTTGATACTCTCAGTGACTTGCCATCAGGCTCCATGGTCATGGAGACAGGGATGGTGACTCCGTTTTCGCTTTTCGTTACGAAGTGTTGTATAGTACTCTTATTCTCAAATCCTAGCTTGTCCTTGATTAGAGAGCCTCTTTTCAGAGGTACGCGTGGAATTAAGTGCTGTAGAGGGGTTTGAAAAGAAATGCGAGGTTTGCCCCAGATTTTACTGATTGCTCCTTCGGCAGAAATCACATGCAACTCCCCGTCAAGTGTTAGAATCGCAATATCTTCAGCAATTTCTTCAAGTACCCAAATTAGGCCCCCGCGTTTTTCTTTGACCCATAGACTTGCAGCGCCAATGGCTTGGTTTCGTTTTCGGATTGGTACAATATCTCCGCACAAAAGCACACCGCGCGACTTATTTGAGAGATGATTTGACTCGCTTCTAGCAGTTTTCTTGTTAAAGTCATTGGTCTGAGCCCGTTGTTGTCGCCATGGGGGTTTGCTTAAGAGCTGAGCAGTGACACCACCTCCTTTCGAGCCTAGGGCAAACGATGACCTTGGACTTGTTCTTGCGCTTTTACTACGTTGAGGGCGTGGCTGCCTTGTTGCCTCTGAGCCTGGAGATCTCAGCTTCTCTTCCAGCCATGCCCTCCTGCCCTCTCGTACGATCTCAAGTATACTAAGCTTTTTGAAGTCACTCTTAGTGACGCCGAATACCAGACATGCAAGGTCGTTTGCTGCGAGTATCGTGTATGGAGGAGAGGCTTCAGTGTTGAAGACGGCCTGCGCCGCTGGAACCCAACGGTTATTGTGGCCATGTACGTGGGATGGGGTGTTCATCCCTGTGCCAGCACCAATTATCGGTGTTAAAGAGTTCAGAAGACTGTTGTGGTCAGGATCATTTGCTCTGTAAGGCTTCGCCAGGGCCTCTACGAGCTTAGTCTGTAGATTGACAAGTGATAAGTCTGTGTAAGTGCGCCTCATTTTGGACATGTTGCTGGAAAGTCGGCGGGGTTGCAGCACTGGAGACCCGCTAAGGGGTGATTCAGGTTCGGCAGGTTCGGGTGCTGACGGTCCCCTGTTGAGAGATGGCTCAGGCTGACTGGAACCTAGTCTTGAGCCATCATTGTCCTTGGCTTGATGCATAGCTTGATCTGACGATGGGTGATCTCTTAATTGCTCTGAACTTCTCTGACGCCCCACAAAAGCTTTATCGAAAACGTTCTTCTCAACAATTGCTGGTCCAGTTAGCGGACCGTGAAGCTCTCGCAAGTTTTGCCTTTCATAGTCCTCGTTCCCGATAATGTTCGCACGCCTCAAGAGGTCCACCATGCTCTGGATCTCTGCATCCCCACTAACTTTAGCCTGCGCAGTCATGACACCAGGGTGATTAATCCCAAACCCTAGCCTGTCTCGCATGAACTCTACAGCTCTTTTCAGCACACCCTGCCTGTTGTGAAGCACGTCTTCGGATTGATGTGCAAACGAAAACGAATGTAAAGACTCGGAGGGAAATCGAGTGAGGTCCTCGCTAAAGTTGAGAGTTGGGGAAGCAGGTCCATTGCGCGTGAATCCCTGGCTTGACAAACCCAATGTCATAGAAGATGACCGTGGGGGCAGCGCATATGAAGCGGAGGGTGAAGCTGGCTGTGAAGGTGCCCGAGATGGGGGCTGTTGGCGTATTCGCCGTAGGCCCGATATACCGAGTCCATGCTCATGTTCAGGAAGTATTGAAGTTCTTGCCGAATCTAAACCTGTAGTGGAGTTTGTATCAAAGGAAACTCGTAATTTTCCATCCTCGATTGATGTCCTTGTGTTTGCGAGGAGATCTCCAGTGCTCCGGTTCTTTGGGAGTCTGAGGACATCAGGATCTGGTCCCAACCTTTCCTCGTGTGAGACACTTTGTTTAAGGGTCGTGTCTGTTGAAGAAGGGCCGTAGTTAGTCAAGTTATAATACCACAGTATGGAGGAAACCTCGCATCAAACGTGACCATTCACCGCCTTCAGGGAGTGAATTCCTTTCTTACCTTCATCGTCCGACGCCAGCTCAGTCATATCTTGACAATGTCCCTAGATCTCCTCTCCAGTTCGGACCTTTAAAGACCGTCGTCTATTTCAGCGCTCACACCTGCAGCCAGAGATTTCCGAAGTTTAGGGTTGCATGAACTCGAAGCGCCTGGCGCTTGAGGCCGTCAACGTGCCATATCGCGCACAAAGGCCCCGTGATCCTTGGACCCGTATATGGATCAATTCGACATCAGCTGCTCCATGAAGGGAGCAGACTCATGCGAGTCAAATACAACATGAAGGAAGAAAGAAAGGTAGGTCTTAAAAAAGGTCTAGGCTAGATGCCCCGAGGACTGTACGTCACATCACTGGTTGGTGGGGGATCCCCAATCGGACTACTTAACGTTGGGGCTTGGCATGCAACGGTCAAAGGCACTACAAGGATTTGGACAACGAAAATTTCATACAGGGTGTCTGCAGATGACCATGCTTGCTTCCTACAGCACTATAGAGTATGCTAACTGTTAGATAATAGCCTACAGTCGCGTAAATAGTAGATCTGCGACTCTTGTCTGACCCGCAACCCCAGTTGTTGCCTAGATACGCGACTTGAAGCTCTGTGTCTGGAGGGAGTGGAGAGAAAGATGATAGGGCTACTGATCCGTAATGGACACAGATCATAATTTGTCAACCTAGGGCCATCCGTAAGGTGCGGCTCGAGGCGACAGACGAGTGGTGGATGGTGGTGGAAGTCTGGAAGGATAGGTGAAAGTGGTATCATCGCATCGAAGGTGCATAGAGCTGAAAGAGTGGTTCCGAGCAAGCGAGTTCACCATTCGTAATAGCACGCTGTGCAAGCTATGATGAATGGTGAGGGTAGAGAAGGTTCGTGATGTCGTTTCATTAAGCTGTCGTGAAAGGACGTGTCCACTCGAGGACTGGAGAGAATGAAGGTAGACAACTTTTGGTGAGGAAGTTTAATTTGTGTATGGGCATGTGTAAGGCTTGTCGAGGCGGAGTTTCATCTGCTTGGGCTTGGAAGAAGTCGAGTGGCTGGCTGCGAACCGTAGGTATTATTCCATGAAGAGAACAGCGTGAAAAGGTGGATGATTAGTCTTGAGGTTGTTGGCTTCTACGCATCTTCTCGGCTTCGAGGTTCTCGTAGAGAAGATAGAGAGCCTTCTCATTCGCTCCGGCGCTCCCCATGATAGTAAACATACGTTCCCCTGTCTCGTCATGTGGTGCCTTCGCAATTGAGATACGAGCACCCGAGCTCTTCCTGATCTCACTGATTTTGCTACCGCCACGCCCGATGATGCAGCCCACCATGTCAGATGGGATGCTGATGTTCTGAGTTTGGATTTCTTCCCCGTCCTCGGTCGTAGTAGGCGGCCCACGATTCGCAGCATCGGAGTTCGAGCGGCGATTGTAAGTACCTCCAGTGTTGTCACTAAAGTCGGCTCCATTCCCAGTCCGGTTATACGAGCGGTTGCTGGTGAATGGAGGAGGTGCTCCGACGGCGGGACCAGCCAAAGGACCTCCACGGCCAGCCTCTGCTCTTACTACAGGATTGTACAATACGGTGCCGGTCCCACGCTGCCAGTCGTCAACAAGACACTTGCCAATCTCCCACGTCGCCTTTTGGATGCCCTCTGGAGTTCCTTGAACCTCAACGATCCGCTCGGTAGATTGAGGTAGCATTTCTTTCTGAGCAACCATGCGAACACCAGACGCGTCCTGAATCTGCTTGATTTTCAGCCCTTGACGCCCGATAATAGTTCCCATTTGGTGGTGGGAAATGAGGAGACGAATCGCTGTCCCAAAGTAATGTCAGCATGTTCATTCCTACTAAGAAAAACCAATCCTGCCCTAGTTGGAGCATTCACGCATGCATCAAACATAAGCGACTTTGCTTGCCAGAAATTGGAGCTGACTTACGATGTGTTCCATTCGTCGAAATAACTCCACCCATACCCATCTGTGGTGCACCTTCCAGTAGCCCTTTGGCTACGATGGCGTAGGCCTTGGATATACCTTCCAGTTCACCATTGACCGTGAGGACACGGTCATGTACTCCTTGTACAACTTTGGAAACACCAGCTTTGACACCAGTTTCGTCTCGAAGGTCTGCCACGTTCTTCCCTCCCTTGCCGATGATCACACCAGCCTCTTTTGAGGACACAATGGCCCGGAGGGTCAACTGTGACTTTGCGTATTCCTCATCAGTTCTTGGTGCCGCCTCACCATCAGGGCCGACACGGTTCTCGTCTCCATTCTCGTTCAGACCCACACGGTTCAAGGAATCTGACAGACCGGAGATGTCGGTCTCGGTTCGTGTTTCTGTCGCCATCTTGGAAGAATAGCAGCCGAACTGACGAAAATTTCACCAGGTATGACCGTAACGAAGAGTAAGACGGTTTCAGAATAAAGTCTATGAGGTTTTTGGCGGATGAAGAACTAGCTGATTATTAGCTATCTTGTAGCCTTCACTATCACTGATGGCTTGAAAACAATCATTCACGGGATTTCGATAGACGTACAGAAGATCAAGGTCCGGACCGACAAGCAAACTTTCCAAAGACAAGCTCAGCTTGAAGGTAAAGGTACCTCGAGTGTCAAGGAGTAGGATTTTATCTCAGAAGATTCAATAGGAAGCCCAAGGTATTCATCGTGCAAAACACAATTGGCAAGCTTAGAGAATTTTGGGTCGAATTTTGGGTGGTTTCTTAAAGGGCTTGGCGTAGATTTCCCCACCAACGAGCTCTCGTCATGCAGCGCTCATGCAGCGCCATCACGCAACTGCATGGGGCTTTCCCCTCCTCAATTCTTTTCACTCGCACCACAATCACTTGCTCTGTTCTCGGTCATGTGCAGCCCTACAAATATTGCTAGACACAAGCTACAAGTTGACGTGGCTTCTGAACTTTCAGTCCGAGCTCAACGCTTTCCATTGGCAGTGCTGATCAAGGTTGACACAGTCATTCAATAAGGAGGGGCTCTAGTCGGCACTTTTCATCAGCAATCGCGATGGTCAACTTTTTATTTCGAATCCTAATATCCACTTGTTGCATGAAACTATCTGTACAGAGATATGAAGGCTATTATCACACCGCAAGAAATTTGCATTTTTCTACAATCTCTCTGCTGTGCAGGGAGTGACTTCCAATTTATTTTTGTGCTTCGAACACCACTGCATTTTGTCAGCTCATTTTCATGATGTATTGCTGATGTTGCGAATACCTTTTTGTACTTTCATATTGTCAAAAAGCTCGTAGCCTTCTACAGCCTGAGATAAGGGCATAATTTTATCCGACATGAACCTACTTTTGATCAGAAACACTCTTACGTTTGCGGATTTGTAATAGCCTACCCTAAAAGATGTTGTTTTTTCTTCAATCTGTCAAGAGCCGTTGGGAACAAGGCTCTCACGGGGCATCGACCCATCTGAACCCGCAAGTTCTTGCCGTAGGCTTGATTGCCGGTCCTGTTATCAATTAGCGCGCCTTAGTCAAGGTGATTTGCCTGACATGGCCGGTGAGAGCGTCAGTTACCAGGGGATCTGAAGAAGTTTAGCTTTGAAGGATATGAGGATTTAAAACGAAGAGTCTCACCTCCGCATTGTGTACTCCGACACTGGATATGATGCCCCAGGGTCTCATCAATTCGAATCCCATCTTCAATGCAGGGCTCATGCCGACGACCTCTGTCGAGACAATTGACGTTAGACCTCGTCTATGATCTTTGTCTCAGTAGTATAGAGCACTGACCGATAATTACGTCAGCACCGCGTCCGTCCGTCAAGTCTTTCACACGTTTATCGAGGCCTTCCCTATCAGTCTGGTAGTTCCATGGCTCTGCACCAAGACTCTTTGCCAAATCCAACCGCGATTGGATCCCGTCGACTGCAAGAAGATGCTTAGGCTTGTAGTCAACTGTATTGATGAGAGCACACAGTCCGACTGGTCTAAGCACAAATATAAGTCAGTGTCCTAATGGACGACGTCCTCGGTATCCTTACCCGCAGCCAATGAGCACAACTGTAGCCTCAGCAATATCTTCCTTGGAGAGTTCCTTAAAGGCATTATCGGCTGCGAAACAGCCACTACAACCCATCAGCAACGAATGAAAATCCGTCGGAAGTGAATGACTAACGTCGGCCATATATCGGCCATAAGGACCAGAGCATTATCCGCAATACCCTCGGGGGCCTTCATTACGGTCGAATCGGCTAGAGGAACGCGGACCTGCATGTTTAGCAATAGACACCAGTTCAGAATTCCATGCATGTCCTACATATTCAGCCTGGCCTCCGTCTAGACCGGCTGTGCCAAACAATTGGCTTTTGGCACATCTCGACGTAAAGCCGTGCTTGCAATAAAAGCATTCTCCACTACAGAATATCAACATCCTCCGAGATCAGCAATGAGAGGTCAATTGGCTGACCATGATACTGTGAACGGAGAAACCACCTGGTCCCCTTTTTTGAAATTCTTCACAGCAGAACCCATCTCCTCAACAGTGCCCGTGAATTCATGTCCCTGGAGCGAGGTTAATCCTTCAGTGGCAACAGGTTTTCCTGGGGCCTTCTAACCATGATAAAGCCTGTCGGACTAGGTTGATGGCCCCTGAAGACATGAAGCTCACTAGAATGGGTACATAAGCAAGTAACTCTGGAAGATGAAGCCGTCTCCACGATCAAACTTGCCTTCCACACAACGCTGAATTAATCACTTTGACAATGATATCCGTTGGGTCCTGGATCTTGGGAATTGGCCTGTCTTCGATTGCTACTTTATGTGGCCCTATGAAGATAACCGCTTTCATTGTATCCTTAGCCATTTCTGCTTGAACCTCGTTTTATGTTTGATCTTCACTGTAAATCTGAATTGGTAACGGCTGAAAATGATCCACGACCAAGCTCAATGGAAAATCTTCGTCGTGATAAAACGCTTCGGTATGAAGTAATGTTTTCTTGGTAGGCTTCTAGGGCTCAGTTACCCCACCCTGGTACCCCGCGGTGCGGACTTTGGACCGAGGAGCCTTCATTCCGGCAGTCACAATTGAGGCCAAGAGCTACCGCTACTACTTGTATGCTTCCAGTGTTTGGGCGAATTCTTAATGTTTCTATGCAATTGTTTTCCTCTCGTTATGTTGTGATGAGCTTTTCAAGTCCTCCAACAGTGGAAGCTGAGCAGATACAGTCAATCTACTGAGCCCCACCACCCTTGGACAGTTGTGTGCCAGCAATTTATGAATCTTAAGGATAAGTAACATTCGAGACCTCTAAGCATGTAGTCTGGCCTCCTCATGATCCAAAACACCTTGCTAGAATCAATGTCCCCTTCCCTCCACAACGCCAAATGCCAGAAACCAAAGACCCCCCTACACACGCCTGCCATATCTCGTAAGAATCAAGTGCCCCACATCCTCAACCCTCTCACGACTCGTACGTGCCCTCTAAAACACTTGCACCAACAACTCCGCCTCCAGGATGTATTTCCCCTCCTTGTACTTCTCATTCGCCTCATACGCCTTATCGTACTTCCATCCCACAGTATCCTTGCACTGCCAGCACGAAATATCCCGCACTATGTGTCTGCCAGTCGTCATGTTGCGTTCTGTAGCTTCGCCTTGAGACACATTTACGACGGCGTTGAAGAGGTAGGCTTTGCCGTGTTGACCCCGGAAGCTCTGACGTAGGCAAACATGGGTTAGCTTGGTCAAAGTAACAGAGCGACAGAGAGGAAAAGGGGTGAAATCTGGGCGGAAACTTGGGGACGTACGCGAGAGATTATAGCATCGTGGCTTGCAAGATGGGTTTTGCAGGTTTTGCAGCCGAAAATTTTGTCGGAGTTTAGGTAGGTGTTGTAGACGAGCCCCATTCTCGTCGATGGCTAGGCTCGGGCCCAGTTCTGGGGGAAGCTTCGGAGATGCTCGAGTTACTGATCTTTTATGCGGATGAGTCCGCAGACTTGGATGGTATGCCGTAGTCGTGCTGTCGTACCAATGATCCGTTATGCCCCGCGGATAGACAATCTGTCAATGGGCACTCTCGAGGCTTGGATTGATTGATCGAATGATATGGCCCTGCCGAGTCGTGAAATCCGAGTTTCCTGTATGCCGCCCAGGGTCTGATAATTGGTTTGGGGCTTCCTTGACTGTATGTACTTGGCCGATGAGCGGAGAGGTAGATACGAGGTTGTGCAAGGTTTGGATCTGTTCTCGGGATGCGTATGAGGTGCTTTTCCAGGCTGGCTGATATGGTTTGTAGGCAAATGACTGTATCAGCTTCGAGAGTGTTACGTGTGCCTGTTAGATTAAGTCAGCTGCTTTGTATGTGTGATCAGAGCGGAGACATTATGCAATAATTATGCATAGGAGGATTCGCACCTCATGCATGGTTGATAGGGCTGAAGCCTAGAAGAAGCGAAAAAGTCTCTTGATGGGTACCACCCAACGTAATCCGTTATCACAGTTCTATAAGGCTTCTTGGGTTTGGGGCCATTTGCCAGATAGTCACTGGGTTCGTATATTGAGAGGGTGAACATTTTTAAAGACTAGTGTGATTGTCCACATGGCTAAGGTATTTCAAAATTGTTCGATAACGCCATCATATACTGATTTATTGGTCCTGGCAGATAATGATCTTGAATAGGGTACATTGTATAGACTCATCATCGCTGACGAAGCGAAGCTTTATGGTTCGACCAGAATGCAACACAATCGACATGCCCCCAATGCTCCCTCCACCATTCGCCAAAGCTATCTTCGACATCCACGTCAACCTTTGCGACCCTTTCATCCCGCTTGATACCACACAGAAAGCAGCATCTTGGAGCCGTTACTGCCCCTTCACTAGCTTTCGAAACGCGAATAGGCATAGCCTCAGATATCTCTGGCATTGAGAGCCCACCTCCAGGGAGATGGACATTGATCATTGAGATGGTAGACCGTAGGACCCCCACCTGTTGTCTCCATGCTCGTAAAGCTTCTGCGGCCTCTTGATCTTCTCTGCGGGTCTCTGCCTTATCCACACCAGCAAGCTTCATACCACTTGTCTTCCCACTTGCTGGTCCGATCTTCATGCTTTGGGAGAGGATATTATCTCGTTTCCATCGCAGCTTGCGCCCAGCCAATACTCGTGCACCTGCCCTCGCATCGGAAAGTACCTCCTGTATTGATTGGATTCGCGATTGATCTAAGGGCTCGTAAGGGTCCGAAGAGGCTGGTTGAAAAGTTGCGCTTTTCCTTACATTCCTAGACATAGACTGAAAGAGGGTCGTAACGAGAGGCAGTAATACTGAAGAAGGGGGAACGTTTGAGGGTGGTGGTCCAAGATCTCCCGCCCTTGCTGCTCCAAAGCCGGGTTTCGACTCGAGCGGGGCACTGACTGTATCGGTGTCTAACTTTATAGGGGATCTCAATGGTGGGATAGGAGCTTGCGGGACTGGCAGTGTTTCGGATCCGAATAGGTCAAAAGTAGAGGCTGTAGGAGCTTTCGTAGGCGGAATAGGGGCCAGAGAGACAGTCAGCATTTTCTGAGGCCCCTGCTGCCTGGTGCGAGACTGTTTTAAGGAAGCTTTATGTGTTTTGATTGTCTCTTCAGCGTCGAACAATACGGACTGATCAGCAAAAATGTCACGACTATCGCCATCTTCTGAGCTATTTGTGACCTCTCCAGTCGAGGATGTCTGCGCATGAGGATTTTCGGGCTTCAGGTGTGTCCCAAGAGTATTTAGAACCGACTCTGCATCTTCAAAATCTCCAAAATCTTCTTCTTCCGCAGTTGTCTCCTTCACTGTGCTTTGAGCTGCCACTTGACTCGGTATGGGATCCTGAGGAGACCCGAATTCCTTCAGTAAATCCAAAGACATGTTTCAAGGTCCATTTGCAACCGCCGATCAGGCCTTGACTCTTGTAGGTATTTTACTCAACTGCTGTTAGATCTAAGGTAGCCCAACATCAGTGATACCCTGGTCATATTTCAGAGGTGTTATCGACATAGCGAATTAGCACAAGTAAATGCCCCAGGGGCTGAAACTAAAGGGTATCAATGTATCAATACCCTGTCCCACCCAATGGTCGCGTGGGATTTCCCACAAGCTGCATGAGGCTGAAAGTTATGTAAGGCTAGGCAGATCTTCGGGTAATTAATGACGACCTGGTGGGCAGTGTTTACCCTCGGAACGTCCCTCATTAACCTCTGCGCTCTACTTGATTCGCAAGATCATGCAGGAATGCGACCCATCGACGAAGTCAAGTCAGTCTCCTAGGTTGCAGTGTCTAGGATAGCCGCTGATCGTTATCAAGGGCTCGGTGGGAGGTGACACTCGCCAATAGTACCACTGTCGCAGACCTTAGGGCAGCTGTGAAGGCCACAAACAGTCGGAATCCATGTGCGGTGGGACTTCGCTCCATATGCTGGAAGGCAAGAATCTGATAACGCGGAATGAGGTTTCACATAACTGATACACGTTGTTGGCTAGATATTTCTGCTGTTCAAAGAGACCAACAAGTCAACATGGAGGAAGACCTTGTCAGACTCAAGAAGCGCCTACGCCTCTCTGAGAGAACACTTCTTGAAGAACATTGAGCATCCTGATAACCTGTCAGCCGACGACCCATTGACGGGTACAGATACGGTGAGCGACACCTGGACTCTAGCTCTGCGGCCAGTGGGGCGACGCCGAAGAAGCTGTCTGACCTTTCACTAAGATCTTGAAAGTCTCCTTGGGATACTTTGCGCCTAGATGAGCAACTTCGAGCCGAAATCTTCCAAGACGTTGAGCGATGCATGCCAGAAAATCTATACTTCCGCGAACCATCAACGCAAAACATGTTACTTGACATCCTATTCATATACTGCAAACTCAACCGAGATATCGGGTATCGCCAAGGCATGCATGAAGTGCTTGCACCTATTATATGGGTCATATCGCGCGATGCTATCGACCCGGTGAGCCTTTATACAAACTACTCGGACCTAGATGACATGGCAATCTCAAATCTAGACCACAGCTTTATTGAGCACGACGCCTTTACGATCTTTGGAGCCATCATGCAAAATGTCAAAGCTTTCTATGAGATGGGCAGCAATACTGACCCAAACACATTGGGGCTGCTGAATAATTCTCCTATAGTGGAAAGGAGTAAACGTATACACGAGAATTATCTACATCACGCCGACCCCGAGCTTGCTGAACATCTTACGGCGATTGAAATCCTTCCCCAAATTTTCCTGATTAGATGGGTACGACTCCTTTTCGGGCGAGAGTTCCCTTTCGAAGATGTTCTTGCTCTGTGGGATGTCTTGTTCGCCGAAGATCCCGGACTGGATTTGGTGGACCTGATATCCGTGAGTATGCTCTTGCGCATACGGTGGCAGCGTAAGTATTGGAGCAGCATTGAAAGTTCTCAGTAGCTGAAGGAAGTACAGTGCTCGAAGCTGACTACACCGCCGCTCTGACGCTGTTGTTGCGATACCCTGTGCCCTCGCCACCCCATGGGCCGTCTTCGTTTGTTAGTGATGCTCTTTATCTACGTGCTAATCTTCTGCTCGACGGGGGTGACCATATAATCTCAAAATATTCAAGAAGGGCGCCGGAAACGACTGTGACGCGCAAACTTCCAAAGAAGCTAAAGAAGGCAAGAACAGCAGATCAGACGGCCGCTCAAAAAGTGGCTTCCCCAACATTGACACCGGCCAAATTCTTCCAAGACCAAGGAGGCATCGAGGGCATCATTCATGAAGCAGCTAAAGGTGTCTACCACCAAGGAGAAAAGTGGGGTGTGGGTAAAGCATTGCGTGGCGCCGTCCAAGGGCTCCAGTCCAGCAACACTTCGCCACGACCAGCACACCGGTCGAGATGGTCGCTCGATACTGGCAAGGTGGTTTCCGATAAGCCCCCTGACGTGGTTGCAAAGATTGAATCGCTTGAACAGCGCAACAGATCCCTGGCAAAACTTCTTGAGAATGCCGTCAACGAGCTCTGGGTCCAACAGAAAGACATCCGCCAGAAGGAAGAGAAACATGGTGATGCACTTAGCCTAGCCATTGCAAAGGTGCAGTTTGTGCAGGTGTACCTGGAGAATTCGT
The DNA here is from genome assembly GCA_000444155.1 of Cladonia macilenta KoLRI003786. Taxonomy (NCBI): domain Eukaryota; kingdom Fungi; phylum Ascomycota; class Lecanoromycetes; order Lecanorales; family Cladoniaceae; genus Cladonia; species Cladonia macilenta. The sequence goes on from KE598623.1 coordinate 339,744, forward strand.
CAATGCAACTGCCAACGGAGGGTGCTCCAGCAGAGGGTGTGGAGGACGAGCAAAGTGAGACCACAACGAAAGACGTCACAATACACCAAGCTCCCCAGCGGACTCACCCGGCCCAGAATGATGGATCAGCCGAGGCTGTGCGTGCCAGCAACCCTAATGTTGGCAGAGCCCTACCATCACCTGACCCAATCGCTGCGACCATGTCCGCCGCTCCTCTACCATCCACTCCGAAAATCGGTAGTCCATTGAGACCTCCGAGCTCACCCCCTTCTCAACAGCCTCGACCGACCCTAGCACAATCACCGTTCTCATGGATGCTTGGCGAAGAGCAACAAAAATCAAATTTCGTTCCTGCCTCGCCCTTCCAGCAAGACAAACGAGATTCTTCTGGGAAGGCTGGCAGCCTCTTTGGAGAAGCGCGTAAGCCTGGCAACGCAGATGCGGCTGAAGAGGATGAGGATGTATTTACAAGTAGGACCTTAAAGGGTGGGAGGCGAAGTTAGATACCCGCATTTGGAATGTTTCTGAGTATATTCCTCTCATTTACAAAAACGTACAGTATGGGTGTAGGTTATCAGATATTACCCATTTTCCTATATATACTGTACTCATACCCATCGCTATTACCGCTGACAGCCTGAGATCCCTCATTGCGCAGTTGCGTCACTGAAAGGTATTTTCGTCGCAGCTGGATTGCTTGGCTCGCTACTTCATGTTCTAGCAAAGTGGTAGGTGAGATCTCTCCGGTTCCGATTCGCATATGCTGTGGGACGGGCTAGAGTCCGCGTCTTGTGTCCTGCAGCAGGCTTGCATCTAGCGTGTGGGATTCTGCTGCGAACTAATGTGCTAAGGGATTTCTTGCATAATCTTCGCTTGATAAGGGCCAACCACAAAATAAACCTCTGAAGCTGGTGCTTTCTGCGAGGGAGACCGATAAGAAAGCGTCAGTAAGCGATTTGGTGGGGGATGGCCACAATTGCTCTACAGGTACGCTGGCCGACGTGGTCGACGTGGTCCTATCGTGCTACTGTGAAAGGTCCGAGGCCTTGACAGCGGCGGCTTCCGGGCCCTGAAATGCTCATACTGGCTCTCAACAGCAGTGAGAAGGCTCATCGGCTTTCATACTACTGGTGGGTTGATCGCGTCGGTCATTGCTGGCAACATGCTTGATAACTCAAGATTCAACGAAAGGCCGATGTGGGGGCCGATATCGAAAGCGGAGAAATGCGCGCGGCAAGATGATGATGATGCTTTTGCTGTTGTGCTGTTGCTTTGGGGGGTAGATGCGAATAAGAGTAGGAAACTAATATGGGCATCGTGTGTATTGTGGAGGCCTTCCAGTAAGAGGGCAGACTTTTGGCCATGTGGGTGGATGGAGAGGGCTCAGGCGAGTTAGGGCGGAGGTGACTAAATTGCATAATTTTGTGCAAGGTGGCATCCCTGTCGGTGCCGCTCCGACTACTGGAGCTAAGGTCATTCGCCAGAATGGCCGCGCGCAGCAGCTTGCTCCTCCCTTTGACCATCCACAGACTTGCCCCCAAACAACCAATCCAGCAAGGCACTTGCTAAGGTACCATTCGCCCCGCTTCCATCTCTCTTGCTTCTTCTAACATCATCACAGCATCAACACTGTTGCACACAGCTATCATATCGCTCATAAACAACAAACTCCCTTTATCGCCACGGTCGTCGCTCACGGCCATCGCCACTTAGATTTCCACCACCCATCGACAATACGCCCATTCATCATCAACTCGCTTGTATATTGTACGTTCTTCAACTCCCCACATCCTCACCTGGTCAACAACGCGACGCAACATTCCAACCCCTTATCGTGTCCTCTTCAAAGCTTCATCAGTAATCAACGCTGACTCATACGCGGTGTTTCCAGCAGAGAAAATACAAACGAAGCATCCTTAAGACATGGCTCCTACCAGCACCAACACCAACTCTGCCCTCGGCTTGGCCTTGGCTGGAAGGACGGAGTCTGTCGATATCCCTAAGCCGCGTGATAACTTCTGGGCTGGTAAGGAGAGCTTCGCTGCTGTAGCCGCGAGGTCCCTTCCGACCAAGAAATCCAATGCCGGTCTTCCTACACCTCCCAACTCTCTCTCTCCCTCTCTCCCTCCTCGGGCCTATAAAGGCCGCGCCTCCGATGGACCTCTGACTCCTCCCGCACCGACCCACGTTGATTCCGACATTGACCTGGACCTGGAAGATGCTGTTGAGCATGCCAAAGCCCAAGACTCTTCCCAACACGGTCTTACTGCTCGTGGCCTTACTAGCTTGGCAGATCTGGATTCTGTTGGAGCCATTACCCCTGGTCTTCTCGCCAAGCACCACTTGCCCGGTATTCTGCTCGAGAATGGTCCACTCGCTATCCGCCACGTTATGAGCTACTTGACAACCTCGGTTCCTGGATTCTCTGGTATCCCACCAGCGAAAGCAAGGAGACTGGTAGTCGGAGCCTTAGAGGGTCGTGGAAGTGACGGTTCGCAGGGAGGGATCAATGGAGATGTGCTCTTCGAGAAGGTTGGCTGGGGTAGATGGGATGCTAGGGTTCGAGGGCAGCCACCGCGGGAAGCTCGCAATACTCAGCAACCTCCGTCATCTCTCTCGCAAGGAAGCGTTCGAATACCCATTAGCAGTACGCGGCAAGACCGAAGCCGGGAGATGGCAACCTCACATGATTCGGATCCGGAGGAAGATATACTGATGGAAGATAGCGGCATGCTCGAGCATGAAGCAGATAAGATGTCCCTTGATGGGATAGAATCTTGCTCCTCCTACGACATCCCAGACGAGAGACCAACAATGGACTTCGAGTTTGACGACGTGACAGACGAAGAAGATTGGGCAAGTATTGGCGCTGCTGCGTTACGGCAAGGTTCTTATCCGCTGAGCGGTGGCCTGATGCCCAGAAATCAACGCTACCCACCACACATCGACCCGAGGAGTAGAGGCAGAGGCGTTATAAGCAAACCGCACGGCACGGCGGCAAAATCGATGCCAGTAACGAATTCTATAATGTATAATAAGAAAGCTCAACAACAACGGCAAGCGGCCAGGACGCTGATGGGGTTTCCACCTATGCTAGTGGACAGCGATCCCCAGGATAGGGAAGCGGTGGCAGCACTGTTGAAACTGAGCAGCGTGTGAAGCATATTTATAGCGCTTTTTTTAAGATACCGGAGTGGGACGGATGGCCATGGGGGATACTTTGGATGGGTGCGGGGAATGGATGGTTGGTTGACGCGGACTTTGAGCACGCACGACCGTTCAAAACAATAACGTCGATGTCGTTTCAGCTCGGTCGGTCTTTGGGTTGGGGAATGGGTGTTGGGTTTAGCTTGGGTTATCAGGTGCTATGCTATCTGTTGGGTTTTTCTTTGTTTTAACCACTCACCACCAACAAAGTTTATAATCATATCTAACCATAGCATACCTTTTCGTTTTTTGTCGTTGGTGTGATTAGTCTATCTGTCCTGGGGCGGGTGGGCGATGATTGGTGTGATCAGTCTGTCTGTCTGTTCGTGGGAAGGGTGGGTGGTGATATAATACCCCTTCCTTTTTTTTCTTGCTTTTTTGGAGGATTGGGATTGAGACCATGAATATCTCTACTCTACTCTGTTGTTCATCGGCACAACATGGCAGGTTTTTTATATGAAGGTTAGGAGAGGGACGTGTATATAATTTCATCCACACATTATCAAGGCAGCTGCTGCTGGAGAATAAAGTATCTTTTTTGATCCCTGAGGAGAGGGATGCTTGATATTGGAAGTTTGGAGTATTGAATTGTTGTGTGAGATTATCGTGAGATTCAATGTGATGATGAGGAATATTCTATGAAGGGTAGGGGGTTGAGATCAATATTTGGCTGAGGGGGGTGGGAGTTGGGATAGAGGATGATGCTATGAGAGAGATGTGGGTGTTCCATGGGTTTTGTTGTTGAAGAAGTGAAGCTTGCTTGCTTGTTGAGTAGGTTGATTACTGGAATAGGGTACGTGAAGAGGAGAAACGAATTCTTCGGAGTCATATACACATAGAAGTAATTTCTCCATTCAAGCGAGGGATATCAAAGCCACTCTCTCTTGTTCGTTCACGCCGTCTTGCTTCTCTCTACCGTTCCAAGCATCGCTCTCCTAACTAATTCCCCTCCCCCGGTCCCCCGGGGGCCCTCTTCCTCAGTCACTCCCTTCCTACTATCACCAGCTCTCCTTCCCCCTTCCCCTCCCACCCCCTCCCTCTCCATCAATCCCCCAAACTCCTATCCGCCCCCCTCGCCCACTCCCTTAAAACATTCTTCTTAACCTTCCCCGTACTCGTCTTCGGCAATTCCCCCACGACCTCCACCTCCCTCGGCACCATGAATCTCGAAATCCCTCCTCCCCCGCCCTTAGCCCAACTAATAACTTCTTCGCCTGATAGGTTTTTACCAGTTTGCACGGTGATGAAGGCTTTGGGGCGTTCGCCCCAGTGGGTGTCGGACACGGCGACGACGGCGGCTTCGAGGATGGAGGGGTGCGTTGCGAGTTGGGATTCGAGGGCTACGGAGGAGATGTTTTCGCCGCCTGGGGGGAAGGGGGAAGGGTTAGTGGGGGTTTTGGTCTTGGGAAGGGCAGGGGAAGGGAAGAAGGTTGGTGGTTACCGCTTATGATTATGTCTTTTGCTCGGTCGAGGATCTGGGCTGCACCGTCGGGATGCCAGACTGCGAGGTCGCCTGTGTGAAGGGCGCCGCCTAGGAAGAGCTTTCTCGTTGCTTCATAGTCTTTATAGTAGCCCTTTGCGCAGATATTGCCTATGCAGATGATTTCGCCGATCTCTTTGCCGTCTTTCTTCACGTCGATGAGTACGCCGTCGGGTTGATCTGGTTTTATGACGCGGATGGGGAGACTGGTGATAAAGCCGTGGCCTTGACGGGCCATTTTCTTGTATTTGTCTGTTGTGGGGATTGAGTCCCAAGCGGGCATGTGGTAGCCTTTTGTTATTGGGCCGTAGGTTTCTGTTAGGCCGTAGACGTGGACAGGGTGCAGATTCAGGTTGGTCATTTGTTCAAAGAGGTGGGGAGTCGGGGGACTGGCTGCTACTGTAACGCGGACGGGTGAGGGGAGGCGAGCGGCTTCTTTGGCGGCGCAGAGGAGGGTGTTGACGGTGGGGGCAGCGTTGTAGTGAGTTACGTGCTCCTCTTTGAGAAGGCGCCATATTTCGGGGTAGTCGATCTTGCGAAGGCAGTAATGCGTGCCTCGGACGGCTGTGACGGCCCAGGGGAATGTCCAGCCCATTGCATGGAACATGGGAAGGGTCCAGAGGTATCGACATCGTCCGGTGTGATAGTTCAGTCCGGATTCGATAACATTGCCCAGGGCTGCTACATAGGCGCCTCGATGAGTGTATTCAACACCCTTTGGTTTTGCTGTCGTCCCACTGGTGTATGCTAAGGCGATCACGCCCTCCTCATTGTCTACCTGCGGCTGTAGGCCATCCCATCCTTGGCTCCCTTGCTCTGCGTCATACTTGAGACCCTCAAGTACAGCCTCGTCAAATTGACCACTCAGCTCCCCTTCGGTCGCATCGGTATCAGTGTCGACAATGAATGGTATCTTGGGATTGGCCTTCTTGAAGTCGTCGAGCAGGTGAACGAATTCAGCGTCGACAATAATGGCTTCGGCATCTGAATGTGTGAAGATGTATGTCAGGTCATCACTCTTTAGTCGATAATTAATAGCCACATTGACTGCGCCAGCCGCGCCAATCCCAAATATTGATTCCAAGAATGCCGGCGTGTTCGGACATAGTATTCCAATCTTCTTGTACCCATGTTTTTTGATATAATATGCTAGCCCCCTTGCCCGGTCCGTCGTCTCCTGATATGATCTTCGAAGGATCTTGCCGTTCGCGGTGACATGATAGATCGCCTCAGCCTGATATAGCTATGAGTAAGCATTTGCGACATCAATTGGTAGGGCGTTTGAAGGGGTAAGTAGACAAGCAGCAACTCGGGAGACGAGAAAGCCTGGACTTCAGCAAGCCATGGTTTAAACCAGGTGTTAAGGAAGTAATAGTGTGGATTCTACCTACGTCAGGTTCAATAGCAGCAGCTCGAGGTAAAAAGAAAGTTGGTGAAAGCGAATGGATATTGTAACGATGCTGGAAGTCGGATGTAGGAGGAGAGGAGCCAAGGAAATGTGAAGCTAGCTTGGAAAGACGGGATTGAGCACCAGACATCTTGTAAGGATTGTTAAAGCATCAAATGTATACTGAAGACATTGTTTATCTTGAAGGATGGAAGAGCTTGAGAAGGTTCAAGGATTGTCCGAGTACCTTACAGGTACAGACGATCTAGGGCAAAGGCATATTTGGTGTGGGGTAGAAAAGTCCCCGCTCCACCGGCGATTTATTTAGTAATCCCCAGCAACGACATCTTTTTGAAGCTTTTAACATTGCAGGCTAGGCCTATCTCTATTCTAGAGCCTGATTGGAAGAATTTCAATTGAACACACGAAGGTGTCTTGACAGCTGTAGCTTAAAAACCCCGGTGTGCCTCCCTATTTCCGAAAGCTGTTGCTCATTACACTGGACCTGGGCTTTGTGCCAGAACCCAATTTGTATGCCATCTCTTGGACCTCTCAATACATGGAAGTCATGTGGCGGTTGTCAGGCTAATAGCCATACTCAGCAAGCTGAGTTTTGGTCTTTTCATCGACGTTTGCGTTCTTCCGTGCTTCAGTTAATTGCCTCCTCGCTACCCTCTTCCGCTCATAATATGCCGCCCCTTTCACTTTTCTTCTCTCCTCTAGTCTGCACAAAAGCTATTAGCCAACTGCCAGAGTTCATTGAGCCTAGCATGCAGAGTCATACCTCTCAACGACATCCTTGTACTTCCAGCCCACCTCGTGACTCAGCCTGCCAACTGTGCAGTACTTCCTTCCCGGCTTTAGTCTTAGCACTCTCAGCGCTTGAGGTACGACCATGCGTTTCTTCTTATCGTATGGTGGAGGAACACCCTCGAAAACTTTTAGGCGCTCCATTGCAGCTGCACCACGAGCGGTCTTGTGAGGGATCATGCCGCGAACGGTCTTGTAGAAAATACGTGATGGGGCGCGGAAGTGGAAGGGACCTGCATGTATACGGTTCAGCAGAGCCCACGATGAATCAACGTAGAGAATGAATCCATTATAGCGAGTGTTGTTGCAGCGAGTGTTTTCTTACCTCCACGGGTAGGATTGTAACGGGTCATCTTCCGGAGGTATGCCAGGTACTTTACTGTTTGCCGCCCGATATTTAGCCTTGTTCAAACAACGATCTATTCGAATGGGTAGATCTTCGAGATGAACACCCATGCTATACTGTAGCTGAATAGAGGTCGAACGTACGCTTCGCCCGGAAGAACTCCCCAGAAATGTTTAGAGCCTCGCATCGTACTACCACGATCTTCTGACCGTTGAGCAGCTGCTTGGCCACAGTGCTGGCCAAGCGGCCCAGGAGATGTCCCTTGCCATCAATGACGACCTGCAGTGTTGTTAGCATGACTCTCCAATGCGCGTCGACAGAGTGCGTTCGCTGAATCAAGGATTACTTACGACAGACTCGAAGGTCGACATCCTGGGGTGCTTGCTCGATGAAGCTGATGGTTATATGAGGGAATGAAGAGCTCACGTAGCTCTTCTTGTCGTAAGCAGGTTGATGATCGGAGTGCAAGTTGTAGTGAGCGCATTTGAGTATTGTGCGCTTTCGGCTACACAAGCTAACCAAATGTGGAGCCCGGGCCGATGACGGCTAAGGTCTGGCGCGCTGCTAAGATATACCGTACCAAAAGTTGTTTGATAGATACCTACGGAGATTTCTGAGTTGAGATTTAAGCTAAGGTACTGCGAACGGAAGTAATGGATCCTGTGACGCCGTTCTGGAGGATGAGCAATGTTGTTGGATATGAGGTAGTGCGTTTAGAACACGTAGACATTGTGGCCCACTACTCCAACGCCTATGGCATACCTCTGATGTCCAAACACCTGACTATTCCCGTCCTAGCACAAAGGGTAAAGGACGATGTTGTTATTGAATTGCATCCTCGGTTCATAATGCGCTATCTTCATAGAAATTATGGATCAACAGAAGAGAAACGGAAACGGTTGTGGTTCACATTTGTTTGTTCAAATGGACGAGTATGTAATCTAACATCCCTCCAGAAAATGCCTTCAGAAAGTCCTCCAAGCTTTCAGGTCGGGAAGAGCATTCATGCACGCCTTTTGCTTCATAGGCTTGTACCTGTTCACTGGTTTATTTGACGCTCACCAGTACTTATAATCCAGATAAATGTTGCCACACCAAACGAGATAAGGCTAGAACTCAGACTACGCCTGTACCAGAGTGTCAAGTCTCACCGTACAGTCGTAGATAGTCAAAGAGATCGACGGTCTTGTGGCACTTGCCTTGAGCGAATCGAAACAATCAAAATCCCATATATACAACTGATCTCGATTTGGACGGGACCCAGTCCATACAATTCAGGCGAAGACACGGAACTTTGCAGACTTCATGATATGTAAGAGGTTGAAACTTGCGTATCAATATTCTATTTTGAGATCAGTTCTAGTCCATAGAACCATGGTCTCGTAATCACTGAGTCCACAGTCCATAACGATTTCCTCCTTCCATATCGCAGGTGGAAGATAAGAATCCTGGATTTCTTTCAGGTCGGCTAAAGGTCCAATCCAAATCACTTGCTTAGTGCTGCCTTTTCCATAGACTTGAGCATATCTTTTGACAAGGCCAGGTTCCCTTGGATACACGAAGATCCAAGATCCCGCGTCATGTGCTGCTTTGCACAGATCCCAAGTACCGTTCACGATCTCCATTAAGTCTCCTGGCAAATACTTGTTCACGGCTTTCGATACCTCGACAGCCCGTAAACGAATCGTAGATTGATAATCAAGGAGCAAGGCTTCCAGTAATCCAGTCCCGCTACCAATAGATAATGTCAGTCCCAATTCTGTTGGCAGCAGAGACGCTATCTTTGCAATCAACATCTTGGAAAGCGAACAACAACAATCCGGATGCTGAGCGGGTATGTTTGACAGTTGAGGAAGCTTCATTCTTGCGTATGAGGCCGTGGGGGGACGAGAGACTTGTCGGAAGGACATATTCGGGTGGTTAAGGATTGCTTCCCCGCAAACAGGGGTACGACATCTGACCTCTAGCGCTTCCGCATCTTGATTTCCCCAACATCCATCCCTCACGCTCGCTATTTTGCTATAACCGTATAGAACAACTCAAGTCCAAAGGAGCCTGTCTCTCGGTAACAGTTCCTCATTCTGGGGTCCCCATACTCTCTTGGACGACACCATTGAAGAATCGTCGAGAATCGCTGGAACGCCCCGCCATCGCTTCTACTGCCTATTCTAGTATGAAGATCCTCATTGGCTGAACGTTGCCTCCAGCCTTGGGCAGACAACTCTTCGGTTCAAGATGAAGAATCCCTTTCGTAACCCATTTGCATTTTCAGAGAACCCTGTCACAGTCATTACACCCCTTGTTTATTTTGCCTTGATCGTTCCCCTGCTTGTTATCCATCATGTTGTTCCGGAAGCACCAAAGCAGATCGCTGGTACCAATGTAAATATAACTGAAGCCTGGCTGGACTTACAGACTCTGAGCAATGGCTTTCACCCCTATAACAGCCACCGGAATGATGTTGTCCGAGACTGGCTTCTCAGAAGAATTGAAGCCCTCCGTGGGGACAATCCCGTGGTTGTCTTTTCTGATACGATATCAAATGCCTCATTTTCCGAGAGCGGTAGGGATGATACCCCAGGTGTAAGTGTATATTTTGAAGGCACAAACATAATTGTCTACATTCGTGGGTCAGAGGATGACCCGGAAGAATGGTATTCAAAGGGCAAAAAACCGCAGGGAAAAGGAGGTGTCTTGGTCAATGCCCACTATGACAGCGTTCCACTGGGATTTGGGGCTACTGACGATGGTATGGGCGTGGTTACAGTACTCCAGTTAATCAAGTACTTTTCATCAAGCGGACGGCAACCAAAGAAAGGTGTCGTTGCTTTACTAAATAATGGCGAAGAAGACTATTTGAACGGCGCTTGGGCCTTTGCAAAGCATCCTATGTCGCAATTTGCTCACGTTTTCCTCAATCTCGAAGGCGCTGGTGCAGGAGGCCGAGCAACGCTTTTCAGGAGCACCGACACTGAAGTCACCCACGCGTATCGCAGCAGCAAATACCCATTTGGCACTGTCATCAGTGCAGACGCATTCAAAAGAGGACTTATCAGGAGTGCGACCGATTATGAGGTTTTTACAGGGCTCATGGGCATGCGAGGACTTGACGTGGCTTTCATGGAGCCAAGGGCCCGATACCACACCAACCAGGATGATACGAAGCACACAAGTAAGGCATCGCTGCATCACATGATGTCTGCGGCACTTGCTACGATGCAAACGCTCACATCTGATACGAGCTCAACATTCGATGGACGCAGTGCCGACAAGGGCAAGGTACCAAGTGGAAAAGGCACTAGTGGTGTCTGGTTCGATCTATTCGGAAGAGCGCTCGCGGTCTTCAGGCTCAATACCCTCTTCGCCCTATCTGTTACATTGCTAGTCATTGGCCCCTTGACTTTGATCATTACCGGGTTTATTCTCTTCAAGGTCGATAAGCTTTACCTCTTCAGCTCATCGAAACACCATCATCATGCAGAAGGCGACGACTCTGTTGCAATACAAGGCTGGCGTGGATTCTTTAGGTGGCCAATTACTTTTGTTCTTGCGACTGCTGCTGACATTGGCCTTGCCTTTCTGATAACAGACGTCAATCCATATATCATTTCCAGCAGTCCATACTCAGTCTGGAGCATGATGATATCTGCTTGGATTGTCGTGGTGTGGATTGGCTCTACAGCAGCTGATTTTGTGAGACCAACTGCGTTCCACCGCACTTATACCCTATTCTGGATGTTCATAGCCAGCTGGCTTGTCCTGGTCATCGCGACCGTTCTTGAGCGAAATCCTGAGATAGCAGGTGGATATCTCTTGATGTTTGACTTTACTTGTATTTTCCTGGCTACCGCGGTGTCCTTCTTCGAATTATTTGGTCTACCCCGGAAGTCAGTGTATGCGGACGAAATCGAAGAACCCGTTGATAATCCAATCGCAAGATCAAGAGGTGGAAGCATTTCCAGTGCCAGGCTGATGGCCCCCACTGAAGAGGAACAGCCATCTGGAGGCGACCCAGAGAACACCGGCGAAGACGACGAGCCTACAGAATCTACATCGCTGCTGGGAGAGGGACAGCGGACGACCTTCAAGCGCTACAGCTCTCCCCACCGTCCTGGACCTACGGATGGCATCGCAAGTGAATCCAAGACTAACCGCCTTACCTATGGCTCTGAACAACCTTGGTCCCACGCCCTTCCTTCTACGTTGTGGCTGCTCGAGTTCCTGCTCCTCGCGCCTTTTCCCCTTATTATCTTTGGCCAAGTAGCCCTACTCTTCACTACGGCCACGTACCAGACCCTCGCTGATGGTAACGCTGCTCTATCTGTCTACATGCTCATGGCGGTCCTTACGGTCCTCTTATTCGCGCCCCTAGGTCCTTTCCTGCATCGTTACACCTTTCACATACCCCTGTTCCTGCTCCTCGTGTTCGCCGGGACGGCCATCTACAACTTTACCGCATTTCCTTTCTCGGAGAGCAATCGGCTGAAGCTCTACTTTTTGCAACGAGTCGATCTAGATACAGGCATCAACAACGTTAGCCTGACTGGCGTTGGGATACCGCCCTTCCTTCACGATGCCATTTCCTCCTTACCTAGCGCAGCAGGTCAGACTTACACCTGTGTCCCATCAACTCTTCGAAGAGAACTCACAGAATGCAACTGGCACGGTCTAGCGCCACAAGTTGTGCCAAATCTGCACCCCGAGGTCCCACCGGAGCTTGGGTTTGCCGATTGGCTGACTTTCAATGCTACGCGTGACCCCGATGGGAAGACGGAAGCGCGATTCTACATCACTGGTAAAGATACGAGAGCGTGCAAGCTAGTCTTCAACCGTCCCATCGTGGACTTCTCTGTCGAAGGTGCAGCAGATGAAGGACGGGACAAACGCTTCCAGAAAGCATCAGAGTACGGAAGCAAGGAGCTGCGACTATGGAGCCGGACATGGGAGAGGGGCTGGAATGTCAGTGTCAGATGGGAATCTGGTGGTGATGAGGTGGGAGATGGGCTGGATGGAAGAGTTGTGTGTTTGTGGAGTGATGCTAACGAGAGTGGCACTATTCCAGCAGTGGAAGAGGCGCAGAGGTTTGCACCGAGTTGGGTAGCGATTGTGAACAGTCAGAATGGGCTGGTGGAAGGTAGTAAGGCCTTCCTAGTTTGATCGTGATTCTCAGGCGTACAGGTATAGCATGGAGGGAAGCGTTGTTGCATGTTTCTCCGTTATGTCCATTCTGCACCCCCTTGATTGAGATGCATGCGTTATGTATATCGTTTTCATTGTTGATGTACATTCGCAGTCAACGAAGAGTTCTAAAATCTAGCTTTCGCTTCATTCCTGGCCCAACAACTGCTTTCACGGTGTGGGTCCTATGATTGAGAGTTTCTCTCTTTGATGTCTTATCCGATGATCATCGATGACGTCGTCATTATTTGCTTGCTTCGTCTCGTTGTTGGTCATATATAGCGTTACTTACTCAGGGAAAAACCCCTGGAAGTAAGCTGACGAAATCTGCATCATAACCTTCTTTACTAGTCCGCCTATGCCCAACACTTCCGTCCCCACGTCTGCGTATATAGCCAATCTTCTAGTAACGCTACAGATGAATACCTCAATTGATCTGACACCCTTCTCTTGCTCAAATGCTCCCGACAGGACCTCGCCCTTCCCTGTGGTGGCTACTGACCCTAACTGCTCTCTTGGCTCTTCCTAGCAAAAACCATTATAGTGATCAATTTTATTTTCCAGCACACCATCCGGTACCTGAGGTAAATCTTCTATAGCAAGAAGTCCATCGAGCTCAGTTCTAGACTCCGCGAACCATTCATGATCCGCCGCATCGACGAGGTATCCAATTCCTGACGGGTCATGGAAAAAAACCATTTGAAAGGGGCCTCTCGCTCCTTTGCTGGAGCATCGTATATTGTGCGCCCATCATATGTTGGTAAATGGTCTTTGGTAATAACTTAGAGTTGAGTTCTTTTGGCTGTTCTTAGCATGTACAGGGGCGTAATTTTGAATCTGTTATCAAGGCGTGGGAGGATGATTCCAGCGCATTTGCTGAGAAGAGTATAGGAGAGGAGAACATCCCAGACTGGAAGGTGTATAGCTGCGTGATGGCGAAGAAGGAAGGCATTTTGTGCTCAATTATGGAAAGGGCTGGCCTCCTTTCTTTGACTGCTCATGTACATTTTGTCTGCTCCACTGTATGCTCCTTTTGAAACGCAGAGATGCTGTAATGAAGGACATACATAGCGACATATTAATCACTAATTGCCAGAGCTTTGCACCAGCATAGACACCTGTATCACTGCTCAACATGAGTGTTCCTATCGGGTAAATACCGGAAGGCGCCTAATCTTGGCGGCGTCTGCTTCGTTCATTCGCCTCACGGGAAGGTCTTGAGGCTGTTCAGTAACTACCATCCACGGTCCCTCATTCCTCACTCAGTGACTTCCGTGATAGATGGGTGTTAACTGTTATCCTCCTCTACCTTTCATGATCGCACCATAGATGTCATAGGATCCGTGGCCACTCTATTCTATTAAACACACTTGGGCTTGTTTGGGCTCCCATCCGGATTGGGCGCTTACATTCATTTGCGGGCGTTTTTCGCTGTAACCTGACAAATCGTGTGCCATCGCCTCCCCCTCATCGGACTTGGAAAGAGAAAGTCAGGAGCGGGAACTACGAGATTGGGTCTCGAGAAATGCCCATCGTGCCCCATTAGAATTTACTTCTACAACGCACCAGCCCCACCCTCAGGCGTTCTGGAACCACCTCAACACGGACTTTGCACAAGAGTCTCCTTTCACTATACCTCATCCGTGCCTACACTGTTGTGATAGCTGCAGGTTCAACATACCAGAACTGAAGAGGAATATTGACACACTCGGATCCGCTGCATCCTTACTTCTGCACGGACTCCGAGTCCCGAGGAACCTTGTGCACCCTGCACCTACCTTATACATCAACAATTGATCCCCTATCTTTTCTCTACAAAAAGCTGCGAACATGGTACGCTCACAACGGAACGCGGTGGAGGCCACCGAATCTGCATCAGCGTCGTCGTCCTCTAGCTCGCCAGAGCGTGCTGCTTATGACGACGATACCGACTTCTTTACAGCTCAACGCAATGACTCGGAGTCATCGATCGGCGTATCTTCATTGCGTGATCTGACGATGTCACCAACTCAGGAACGCCAACACAGAGTGTCCCCCATCAGCCGCCTTCCTCCCGAGCTTCTAATCGGTGTATTTACAAAGCTGAACTCCAGCGCAGACTTAAGAAGCTGCATGTTGGTGTCGAAGACATGGTCAAGGAACAGCGTAGATCTGTTATGGCATCGACCGCTGTGCAATACCTGGCATAACCTTCAAAGTGTTACAAGATCAATCCAAACCACAGATGGGTATTATTCATACAACGCCCTTGTCAAGAGATTGAACCTGTCAAACCTGAATGACCAGATAAGCGATGGAACGGTCAATCCCTTCCAGATGTGCAAAAGGATCGAGAGATTGACACTAACTGGATGTGTCAAACTGACAGATGGAGGGGTCTGTTCTCTAATTTATGGGAGCAGAAGCCTTCTCGCTCTGGATATTACGGGGCTGGGTGCGATAACAGATCATACTCTGAAAGCTGTCTCGGAAAACTGTGGGCGCCTGCAAGGGTTGAACATAACGGACTGTTCTAAGGTGACAGACGATTCCTTGGTTGCCGTCGCTGAGCATTGCCACTTACTAAAGAGGGTAAGCTTAGCTACATCAAAGTCGTAGACATGTGCTGACCGATACCTAGTTGAAACTCAACAACTGCTCGCTTGTTACGGACGACTCTATTATGGCCGTTGCTCAACATTGTCCACACATGCTTGAGATAGATCTTCACAACTGCAGACAAGTTACGAACATTTCCATAACCAATCTAATTGCACGTGGAAGGCAGCTTCGAGAGCTCCGCGCAGGGCACTGCCATCTTCTCACAGATTCTGCTTTCCTTGATCTGCCTAAGAACTTGGCTTTTGAGAGCCTCCGTATCCTGGATCTTACTGCTTGTCATCAGCTCCATGATGAGGCGGTGGAAAAGATCATCGAGACCTCGCCCCGACTTCGTAATCTTGTACTCGCAAAGTGCAAAGAGATAACGGATCGATCCGTCATGGCCATCACAAAACTGGGCAAGAATCTGCACTACATACATCTGGGGCATTGTGCCCAGATTACGGATAACGCAGTTATACAGCTTGTGAAGTTGTGCAATCGAATAAGATATATCGACTTGGCATGTTGCCAGCGTCTTACCGATCAAAGTGTCAAGCAATTGGCGACGCTCCCGAAGCTTCGAAGGATTGGCCTTGTCAAGTGCCAATTGATTACGGACAGGAGCATACTCGCATTGGCCAAAGCAGCGAATCATGAGCAACGACAGAAATCGATGACTGCAAGCCTGTTGGAGCGGGTACACTTAAGCTACTGCATCAACTTAACGCTAGGGGTTAGTAGGCTACCACGTCTTCGCATACTCCCAACTAATTCTTTTGTCAGGGAATTCATGCATTGCTCAACCAATGTCCGAAGCTCACTCACCTTAGTTTGACAGGAGTCCAGGCCTTCTACTTACGAGAAGACCTCATAGCTTACTGCAGGGAGGCGCCACCAGGTTAGCAATTTGCTCCCCGTCGCCATTATGAGATGCTAACCATCGAGCAGAGTTTACGGAGCATCAACGCCACGTCTTTTGTGTCTTCTCGGGTGAAGGAGTCAACAAGCTCCGCGATTTTCTGAACAATAACACTGAGCTTGCTTATGACACGGAAGCGACCATGTATGATGACCGGGAAGCTGACGACATGGATACAGACCAGCAGCAATTGCCTGGTTTAATGCATGCCACCGGCTTGAATGATGATGACGACGATATGGACGAGGTCGACGGTGCTGATGGCAGTCAATATGAATTGGAAGGCGATAATTGAAGGTCGCCTCCACATGAACACAATACGAGTCTACAATCATAACGAGGTACGAATAAGTATGGAGCAATGACCCAGAGCATTCATGTCCAGGCTTGATCGAAGCCTTGCTGTCTCGAATATTCTATGAGAATCCCTGGACCTGACGCTCCGGTATATCATAGCCGGCATGGCCTAAAATTTCCTTACTCAACAGCAGCGCAGAACTCGATTACTCACATTCCAGATACCCTTCAGAGATACCCCTTGTCTTCCACAGCTGGTGCAACGGACGGAGCAGGTGTTATGGTGGAGCATATGCAGAGCGTGGAGTCCTTCCATGCTGATTTTCAGGCAGTGAGCGATCCTGCTGTACGGTTTAATTTTAGCAGCGGTCATTTTTCCTTTCCTGTCATCCTCAGCACATTGATATAGACACTGGCATCTCAACAGCTTACGAAACATACGTTATGCTTCCTGCTTTGCATTGCGCCGAGGCGCTTAGCGCCTTTTTCTCAAGAAGCGAGACTTGACCTAGGACTTGCCTAAATGCACTGAGTACCTTATGTTCACCAGCCACACTCTCTATTGATGAGCCATCTCTTTTCTACGTCATATTTATGCTGCCTTGGCCTTCTGCTTGGCCTTCTGCTTGGCCTTCTGTTTCTCCGCACGTTCCCCCGCACTGTGTCGCTTCCCTTCTCTGCTTTCGTACTAGTCAAGTTTCTTCGCACTAAAGGCGATGCTTTTGCTTAAGGTAGCGATCCTGATACTTTATAGATCATGTATGTATGTACCTCTCTTCCGGCTGCTAGCCTTGCTCCATCTGCTTTTCAAACAAGATGCATTTACAATCCGCCCCAACGGCCTTCGCACTGCTGTTTTGGCTTGTTGCCAAGGTCACAGCCCAGGGTGACGATCCTCTTCTCACATGTGGCGATGCATTTTACCATGCATCCGAGGTCAGTACCTTTAGAAAATGCAATGGAAAGTAATTAATGCATGACCTAGTATACCTGCTATCCAAGCAATTTCCTCTGTCCAGTGCTCAATGGTACACCTTCATTGAAATGCGGAGGCGACTGTTACTTACCCAACCTCTATGGGTTTGAATCTCAAAGTTGCTGATTTCGGTCTTTCACTAACTTGAATCTCCAGATGTGTCAATGATCACCTCGTTCAAGCATCTGCACCTGGTCCATCCCCGACATCATCGAACCCGGTCCCAGGCAACAATCCCCCAGCATGTTCCAGCACACCTACAACCCAGTATCTGACCGATCCACCCTATACTAACTACTTCTATTCGGACTGTAATATCCAGGCTCAGGCTGTCGTTACTAGCCCACTAGCAGATAGTAATCTGACGATGATAGGGCCAAGGCTGATCATTGCTTGGCCTGCTGGGAATAGTGGTGTTTGTGCTTTCTTCGCTCCCCAGAATGGGATCAATGGGTCCTTGGGTATTGAGCTTACCAACTCGACTGCTGGGCAAGCGTTATCACCGGTCTATATCCCAGCGAATGGGTCATCAGATTATCCCAGAGTCGGAGTCAGTGGAACTATTCGGTTCAATTCTTCGGCTACCTTGACGGTGCCTATCTTGGGTAGTATTCGCACTATTAGAGATTTTACTGAAGGACCATCGTTGTTGGTACCCAAGATTCAAAGTGCTATCCAGTTTGATTCGACTCCTGATGGGGGTGTGACTATGAGTAGACTCTGGCTTGATAACAGTACGGTCACGGACTTTGCATTCGTTCCGCAAACGTCGTCTGGGGCAAGTACTGTGATGATTGGAAACCAGACTCTTAATTTCACGGCTGGGGATTATACTTTTTCTGCGGACTTCAATTATCCACAGCTAACTCAGTTGAATGCTTCCACGGTCCTCAATCCTTCGTCGCAGGACCTTATCACGCAGGATTCGGATCAGGTTAAATCTTTGCAATTTCTTTCGTATACCGAGAAATTGCTAGCCGGTGCATGGCGGTTTTTAACATACTTTGGAAGGGACTCAATGATAGCCTCTCTCCTGCTACAGCCTGTGCTCAGCGATCAAGCAATCGAAGCAGTCATTGGGGCCGTACTCGAAAGGATCAATAGTACAGATAACGACGGCAGTGTCTGCCACGAAGAAACCATCGGCGACTACGCCACCTATCTCAACGAAATGATGAACATAACCAGCACCGCCCCCTCCTACAGCTACATAATGATAGACTCAGACTACTACCTCCCCATCTTAATGGATCGCTATTTTCTCGCCCCAGGCACCAACAACACCTCCCGTGCCTCCGCCCTTCTCTCCACCACAGCCGGCACCATAAACCCCGCAAACGCAAACCTCACTTACTCCCACCTCGCCCAGCTCACTGCCGAAAAACTCATGACCATAGCAGCCCAATACGCCAGCCCTGGAAACCAAACCTCCACCAACCTCGCCCACCTCAAACCCGATCAAATAGTCGGCCAATGGCGAGACTCCACCTACGGTATCGGCGGCGGACGTATCCCATACGATGTAAACACAGCCCTGATGCCTGCAGCTCTGCATTCCATCTCCGCCCTCGCGGCTGCGGGCATCTATCCCAACCACACAACCGACTGGCCTACCCTCGCTGCCTCCTACGCCCAGATATGGGAAGACACCACCCTCTCCTTCTTCGAAGTAGTCGTCCCCCAATCCGAAGCCCAGTCCCTTCTCCAAACCTATGTCAATCGCTCCTCCTTCCCCGGCCCCGACCAAAGCTCTCAAATAGACAACGACGTCACTTTCCACGCCCTCTCTCTAAACGGCTACGACAACCTCACGCAAGTAGCTGTTATGAATACAGATGACTGTTTCCGCCTTTTCCTCTTGAATACGACGAATCAAACCCAACTCACCTCTTTCATTAACCAGACTGCTAACAACATCCGCCGCACGTTTCCCGCTGGCTTGCTCACTGATGTGGGGATGCTAATCGCTAACCCGGCTTTCGGTGAAGAAGCAGTCTACGCAGCGAACTGGACCACAGGCGCCTATCACGGCACCGTGGTCTGGAGCTGGCCCCTCGCTATGATGGCAAGGGGGTTGGAACTTCAACTCTCGCGCTGCAATAACAATATCAATAACACCACTACCACCACCACCACCACCAACACTTCCCTCAATAATAGTATTCCGGATTTCTGCACCGATAGCGTGGTGTATGGGAATGTGAAAGGGGCGTATAATGCGCTGTGGGACGTTATTGAAGCGAATAGTAAGGAGTTGAGTACGGAGGTTTGGAGCTGGGGGTTTGAGGGGGGGGAGTTTGTGGTGCAGGAGTTGGCGACGGAGGTGGCTCCGCAGGGGACGAGCGAGACGGAGAGTGATATTCGGCAGTTGTGGAGTTTGACGTTTTTGGCGGTGAGGAGGGAGGAGGGGTTGAGGTAGGGTGGGGGGTTTGGGGGACGGGTAAGGTGATTATGGGAGAGGTGGAATGTTGGGATTAGGTTTGTATTAAAGTATTAAAAGGTTGTACTACAAATATTATTCCAGAAAATTTCATGACTGGAGGTAGATGGCATCACAGTGTCATTCCTCGGGCCGATACCTTTTCACCATATATTCTGACGCAGGGAACTTCCACATCCACTCTGCCCAGTAGCGTTTTCTGTTACGGAAATCAGCTTATATATTCTACGGACGGTACGATAGCTGTCTAGGAAAGCACTCGCCTTCGCTCATTATCTTCTGGATAACCTTCAAAGGCCTTGGGTAATAGAATTTGTTCACCCTTGTCGTTCACGTCCTCTGGACGGTTCCCAATAGGATGTGGTGCAATCTCTTTTCCCTTCCACTTCTCGTTCACGTCCTTTCGACGGTTCACAATAGTATGTGGTGCAATCTCTTTTCCTTTAACCTTCTCGAGGCGCCTTTCAGTAGACGTGGCTATGTTTGCAACCGCCCCCTGTTTCTCTTGTCCGTGCCACGTCGCATCTTCATGGCCTTCTGAGTTGCTTTGCCTTCGATCAAGGTAATAGTTGGCCTCATAAGTGTCTGAATCACCATCTCGAATGGTGCCTTCGCTCTCACTTTCAACACTACTTTCAGTCCCGTCCTCGTCAGGATAATTCTCCAGATATATTCCTAAAGCACGACCTTCAGCAAGAGTACCATCGAAATCATCACTATCAGCTATCCACTCCGCTATCACATCATCGATCGAGCTCTCCCGCCGATGGGGTCGAGGGCTACTAAGTTGCTCGCTGCCTTGCCACCAGACATCATTCTGAGACTTATATGGTTCTGGGCTCCCATGGGGGAAGTAAGGTTGTAGTGGGCTATCGAGAGAGACGCGCGGTGGCATAAGCGGCGTCCATGTTTCTTTAGCTAGGTGGTCGGCACGGATGCTATTTCGTTTGGACGATGTTGATGTTTGAGGGTATTTATCCCTTGGAGTGGGGCAATAAGACAAGACGCGGACAGTGGGGAGGGTTACTGTAAGTAGTGGTGTGTGATCTTCGATTGGCGTTGGGGGTCCTTCAGGGATTGGAGGAAGCGGTTTCGAATCGTAGTAGGCTAAGGTTGAGTCGGATTTCCAACTGCCGTATACCTCCTCATTGTCATCGTCGGTTGATTTTGAGCTTAAGGATGCTGGTGATGGCTTGGAGTACGCGGATGCCACGATGTCGAAGTAGACCGGATCGAAGAATTCGAGTTTGGCCTCCCATCCTGGACCCATGTGCACACCGGCGGGGATACCATTCAGACTTTGCCTAGATTTCTCGGGTGGTTGAGCCTTACTCCTGCTGCCGCCTTCTTTCAGAGCGACTTGGAAGTTCCACACCACTTTTTCCCATTCGAGCACCCACTCCTCTCCCAGTCCGGTACGGCTTGTAGGCTCTGATTGATCAATCTTATAAGGTATGCTCTCCAACCTCGTCCCGGCGACTTCAAAACATCTCAGGCATCGTTTAAAGTCCCGTCTCGCCTTCCTCCATTGCCCTAACTCTGCTTTGCATAATCCCCTTGCAAACAATCCAATAGCAAGAGTGGGATAGTGCCCCACAGCCGCGTCAGCGGCGATGATGGCGAGCCAGTAGTCCCCCAGGTAGGCGTGGGTAAGACAAAGGTCAAGCCAGAGAAGGGCGAAGTGTTGTCGTGGTAGGAGAGTGGATTCTCCGTACAGAGCACCATGATTAACACCGTGTTTGATTGTAGAGTTAATTAACCGACGTAGTGCCGCGAGGCTCGTGTGTGGAGGTCGCTGAAGGGCCGCTATCCAATGGGCGTAAATAATGGGGAGGGTGAGAGTTTTCGATGAAATTGGATCGTTTGCCATCTAAGCATTGTGAAAAGGTATGTCACCGTGCAGGTTCGAGAGGGCGGATTATGCAGGAGAGCGGAGAGTGAAGGCGCTGTAGCATGCTGAAATAGTGAATGAGAGCGAGGTGTTGATAGAGCGGCATGAAGAAGTGAAGAGCATGCTTTGCGGCGATAGGACCATATAAGAGGTATAGATACGCGACCCCTCATCATCGTGTGACGGTGAATTGCCACAGCGTGTCCCGGTGACGAAGTTACCATTGTATTGTTTCGGATTATAGTGAAACTGTGTTCTTCCTAACATTACATCAGTCTTCAAGCAACGTGATATGTTATTTCTAGTAAAACCTGATAAAGAGTTACACATCAACATATGGATGTCTTGATTGTGTCAAGATTGAGCATATGAACTTGATTGTGTCAAGGCTAGGCTTACTGTGTCGAAGTCGAGGGGTTCTGTCAATTCCACATGAATGACTTAGCATTATTCCAGGAAACAAGAAACAGCGGAACGACTTGACCTCATAACATGTCAAACTCTCGCTCTTGCATGACGCACAATAGGCTGGTTAGTATTGAAGAGACTCAAGACTTCCGAGAAGAGATATCGTTGCAAGAATGATGCATTAAGAAACTGCTTTTGAGCTGCGCGAGCTATGCCACCCTGGTATATTACATGTCTTGTTCAAGACGGATTTGCATGCGCGCTCAGACACGCACAAACGTGAAATAGATAGAATTCGCATGCGTGTTCTGCCGCACCTTTATTCCTTGAGTCAAATTCGATCTCTTGATCCATACTAAACCACGTCTAAGGACTATTGCTCCAACGGAAGCTATGAGCCACCTAGGCTAGGGAAGGCGTTCTCATCTTGAACGTTGACGGCCCCACTGTCACCTCGGCCACGTCCGCCACGGTATCCACCGTCACCTCTGCCTCTGTAGTCACCACGTCCTCGTCCCCTACCTCGGAAGTCGCCTCGATCGCCGCGACCTCGGCCTCTTCCGCGCTCACTTCCACCGCGGCCAGAGCTGGGCTCCACGTACCTCAAGTCAACATCGAGCCTATTCTTTTCCTTGCGTTGTTTTTCACGTTTAGCTTTCTCGCCTTTGCCAGAAATGTACTCGTCTTCTTCGTCTTTAGACATGGGCTTCGCATTCTCCCACTCTTTCTTTGGCTTACTACCTTCGTTAGGCTTTCGTGCTTCCAAAACACCACCACCAAGCTTCGACTTCTTTTCTGCTTGCTCACGTAGATAGTCTGCGTAGGAACGGCTGTTGTCCTCCGGCTCGGGCTCCTCGACTGGTGCAGCAGGAGCGTCGGTGGGAGTGGATCCTTGGGCAGGAGCAGTCCCGTCGGCGTCAACTGGAGCCTCGGCGATTTCTGCAGTACCAGAGTCCCAACCACCAGCTGCGCCTTCGTCCTTTTCTTCTGCTTTTGCAATAGCCTCTCCAGCTTTTTCATCGGCGAATTCTGCTTCACCGGTTGTTGCACCCCATGATTGCTCGGCTTGTTTAGGGTGATCACTGTAAGATGGATAAGCGAAAGCTTCGAACGAGTAAAGAGTATTACTTACTTGGGTAGGCCACGAGAGTGCCTCTCATCTCGGTTGCCACGACCGCCTCTGCCGCCACGACCTCCACGGCCGCCACGTCCATCGTAGTTGCCTTGTATTCTTCCGCCCTGAATGCGGTCCGAATGGCGATCTTGACGTAGCCCATCATCGACTGGCTTGCCACGGTTGTTTACCGATCCGGCCTCACGGTCACGAAAGGCTGTTTAGATTGTCAGCACGGAATGAAGCATCACGTATAGAACAAGCGGATGAGTATTGTCATTGCTTTTGCAGCATATGGAGGATCTTGGACCTACCTCCATCATTGCCAGTGAACCCACCGCGACGTTCACCTCGACCACGGCCCCCAGTGTCTGCTCCGCGAGCTTCAGTTGGCGCTGTACCAGATGCGTCGCGCTTGCCGCTCCGTGCGAGAGGCTTATCAACTACCTTAGGAGGTGGTGGTGGCTCCTTGTCTGAGTCCTGGTCGCTGTCGTTGCCTTGGATGGTGTATTAGCGGACGAAACACGTTCTGAACGAAGCTGGCTATACCCAGTAGCTCGTAAAGGTTCTGTAGGATAAACAGTTAGCATTGAACAATTGACTAGTCGTTTCTCAATATAGCAGATGCAGGCTCCACAAAGCTGCAAGCCCCCAGGTTGTTCGTACCTTGGATTTCACGTCGCTCATGACGCCCGCCAATTCTGCCTTCCTCCGAAGGCTCCCTTTGCTATCGCACCAGTTTGTTGTAGGTTTCGTTAAGAGAGAGTGACAGGATCCTTGCACAGGATCTGTCTCTCTGTGTATTCACGTCGCGATTGCACCTCGAGGCCAGGTCTAAGAATGGTTGTGGGTGTTTTCTTAGCGAGATTGGGATCGCCCTAGCACTAGCTTGCCGTAGGGCTCGATGGTTTTCTCCCATCTGTGAGATCATATTGGTGTCACAAAAGAGGACAAAGGCATCCATTTATTCTACAGGAACTGAAGTATGTAATATTTGGACTTTCCACATGGCCATATATACCCAATTTGGCGATGATCTCTGGACAACCCAGGATGGAATTCAAACAGAAAGCAATTCGCTCAGGCTATCCGTAGCCTGTTATGGTATCATTTTTATCAACGCCTCTCGCTGATGCTAGACCATCGAACTGTAATGTGAGGTTCCCCCTCCATATCTCAAGCAATGACTCCCTTCCAGCGCCGAAATCTTTTCATGCACCGGGCACGTGATGTTCCGTGGCTGACGCTCTCACCGTCTCATCGAACTCTCTTGGAAAGTAAACTGGGTAGGAAAATGCATGCTTGCGGTAAGTCCGAAGGGATCCGCATCAAGCATGGGGTCGTAGGGGTCGAATCCTTGATTCATGCCGGAGTACGTTGGGTTACTCGGGTCCATGGCTTGCGAGGTTG
Organism: Cladonia macilenta KoLRI003786; assembly: GCA_000444155.1. Lineage (NCBI taxonomy): Eukaryota > Fungi > Ascomycota > Lecanoromycetes > Lecanorales > Cladoniaceae > Cladonia > Cladonia macilenta. Next base: position 364,190 of record KE598623.1, read on the forward strand.
GTGGTGGTTGCATGGGTTGCATTTGCTGCATTGATTGCATCTGCTGCATTGGTGGCTGGCTTTGCATACCCATAGGCATCTGCTGGCCTGTTGAGGTAGGCTGTTGGTTGAACGTTTGCGGGTAAGGCCCGGGGCCAACGTCGCGGTCGCTGGGATTTTCTTCGTCAAGCATGTCTGCATGCGCATCGTACTCCTGTTCTGTACTCACGGAATCAATCTAGGACGAACATAGCTCTATAAAGAAATACGGAAAGGAGGGGGCGGGACAGCTTGCCGAGTTGTTCTATATGAGCCTGAAATGGCGACGGGTAAAAATTTGGGTGAGACGTCCCAGTGGCACTACCCATCTCGCTACTGCGACTACCGTCTCCGGTGCTAGGCGTCATGGTTTGTAGTGACGGTCGAGTCGCTGGGATGCTCAGCCTTGATGGTGGCTGCTGAGGATGAGGATACGGATGAGATTCATGCGGCGGGGGCGGCTGTTGTTGTTGCTGAGCTTTCAAATCCACGCTAGGTGACAATATCCCACCTTTTCCTAGGCCCATGGGTGCTTTTATTGAAGTGGGAGATATATTCTGCGAAGGCGGGGTCGGTTGAAGTTGTGGTGAGTGATTAGAAGATGCCTGCGATGACCGTGGTCTTAGTGCTTGCGATCCCGATCCCGACGTCGAGCGTCGAACTTGATTCTGGCGGTTCATAAGTGCTCGCTGGACTGGGTTCGGCGGGATTCCTTGGTGAGGAGGGTGCTGCATCACATGGGATCCCTCGGTTTTAGATTTCAGTTCGGCCTGTACATCAATACCTGACACATGTAAGCTACGCAAGCGCTACCCTTACTATGAGAGCGAACCTTTCTCGAGCAGTATGCGCTCCAGCAGTGAATTTTTATACCGCAGCATCAGACACTCGTCTGCTGCCGATCGATGACTTTGCTGCAAGCTCTGGAGCGCTTCTTCATGTTGCTTTATGGTAGTCTCCAGCTGCTTTATATACTCAGTGCGCCTTTCCCTGAATGCTGCCTGTGCTTGACGATTCCGTTGTTTACGTTCCTCCGAGGTCGCATAGATCTGTGCGAGTGTCAGTTGAGTGGGGCATAAGGGGAGACGTGGGTGGTCCTCTACGGGCTTTCGACCTCCTTTCCGCTTCTGCACCTGGGCAGGCTCCTGGGTCAAGCTCTGCTCTTCTGGCTCGGGGGAGGACTCGGAGAAAGATTCTTCCTCGAAAGGTTCGATCTTTGGGACCGGAGGCACATCCTCGATGTTGGACATTCCCACGTACGTACAAAGTGACAGGCCTTGGCGACCAGGTATCCGGGACCGTTTAGCTCTCGTTCAGGTATGGTGCCAGAACATGACCTGAATGCTGGGACAGGCCACGCGCTGCACAGCCCTATGCTAAGCGGCTAACAGGTGCCAGATTGTTTAATGATGAGGCTCAAGGTGTCAGACGTGCCAGATTGAGGTGATAGTAGACGTCGTTTTTGCAAAGTGTGAGGTAAGAGAATGATAATGGGAAATAAAGTGTGTGTTGGCTGCAGGTAAAGACAAGCTGCGTGATCTAGCAGAAAATAGTGTGAGTTTACGAAGGACGGCAGGCCGCAGAATAAAAGAAGCGTGCTCAAATGTGGGGTTAGCTGCGTGTAGGGAGGAGTCTTCCGAGTCTGGCTCTGGCCATTCTACTCGCCTCCTTGGATTTGAGGCGAATAATCAAAGAGGCTAGTATGAAAGTAATGTGGTCAGTCGTGGTCAGGGGCCAAAACAGAGATTTTCATGGCGAAAGGCGATGGCGTTGGAGATGGCTCCGGGTCCAAGGGAAATCCAAGGGACTTCGCTGACGGTGTTGTGTCTCGTGTCTCGTGTCTTGTGTCTTGTGTCTCGTTTCGTCTTGTACTTGGGACGGAAAGAAAAAGAGGCGCTGGAAGGGTAAAGGGCAACTCCCAAGGGCAAGTACAGACGTTGACAAAGGACTGGCCAAGGCAAGCGTATGAGGGAGATTGAGTTGTTGTCTCTGACTTCCGCTAATTGGAGCAGTGGTAAGCGATTGGAAGCGTTCGCAGCACTAGGTACATACCGCGCAGGGCTAAAAGGGGTGCATAACTGGGATGAAGGAACCAATATCCTCTTGGGGCTTAGGAGCGAACACCAGGGATTAGGGAGGTTAATGATGGTCCAAGGATGGTCTAAGGATTGTCCACGCTTAGGCCGGCCCCGAGCGATTGACGTTGGCGGCTTCAGTTTAGCGCTCCCTGTGTCAGCAGCATTTCCGAGGAGCTGGCTCCTGCAATGAAAGGGCGGAAAAGCACGCAAGCCTGCATCAATCCATCAATCAGCGTCATTCCCCATAATACATAGTAGGCTGCCTAATAATACCTACCCTGATCGCCCATCAATCACCTTCCCGAATGATCGTCCCAAACCACGCTGTAGGGCCCTTCTAACCACCTTCTAAATCGTCCTTAATGGGCAATGATGCACGTGGTGATCTGCACACCATCCCACTCCATATGATGAGCCTGTTTCAACGACTTTCCAAAAGCTCATCTGTGATTCCAACTACCTTGATTGCTGCCCGACGCGGCTCCTGGCGGACCAGATACCCAGGACAAGTTATGATCTGATATAATGTGGCTTCCTCAAACAATGATCTGATAAGCTTGGAGGAGATAGTCTACAAGTGAGCCGTCGCGTGAGGCAGGAGATATGATGACCTATCATACCTGCCAGTTGCACTCCGGTAGCCCTGGCAGGAAGGCGCATGGGGCAGCGAAATCACACATTCCTCTCCAGAATGGCTGGATCTTCACCACACCCCCGTTCTCCAATCCACGTCGGCTTGCTGCCTCGGATCGTGATGCAACAGAGCGGGAGACGCCTTGATTGATGATGGGCAAAGCAACCCTGACGCCCATACCAGAGAGGAGATCATCAAGGAGTATGTTACACGGCAACGCAGATGGATCGATTCTATCAACTCCCGGTCAGCGAGCTCCACTTTCTTCAGCGCATGCGACTCCCCCAAAGGGACTTACTGTACCCGCGAGAGGCGGGTCAACGTCTCCTATTCGGCGACCGAGTGGTCCACAGTTACGGCGGGCACCATCTAGGACCTTCGTTCCCGCCGTCCTACCGCCCGTAGATACGCCAAGGCTGACACATGCGAGGTTGAGCCTTGCCATTCGCTTGTACTCACCAATTTTTATGGGTGGTGCGACCGTAGAAGGCCAGGTCCACGTGGAAGTCGACGGAGGTTTGTCCGAGACGAAACGGAGATCAAGACCGGTTCTGTCCTTGAGCAGAATATCAGTGAGTCTCGTGGGTATAGAACGATGCAAGGGCAGACGAGAGATATTCCGGGCCCTGACCTGCGACCTTCTTGACGGCTCGCATCCTCCGCCAGTAACAATGGCTCCAGACCACGGTACGGACTGGTGGGATGTCATACCGTCTGACTCAGTCTTGCCATTCCGACTAGACTTGCCCGTTGACATGGGTCCTCCGCCATACCAGTCGAAAAAAGTCGGAATAAGTTATTGGCTCAGTACCCTGGCTGAGTTCAGGATTTTGGGCAAGAAGCAATTTGTCCGGGAGTCTCAGGAGATTACAGTTCTGACCGTCCATGATCGTGAGTTCCGACTGGTCATGTTCTGCTTATACTGTGAATAACACAATCCATAGCCGAAAAAGCTCTTGTCAATTTACCTCACCCACTATTAGCGTCCGACGAATTACAATTTTCGAAAAGAACCAATACCCAGAAAATCAAGCTGATCGCTGGACTCCATCGTCAGACTTGGATAAGCGGTTATCCGGTCTTCATTGATGTCCACATTGAAAACCAGAGTAACAAGACGGTGAAGAGAGTAGATCTGCAGCTTGAGAAGACGATACTGTTTTACAATTATTCGGCGCCGTCCACTGGTGCAGTGTCTGCAGATCTCCTGCGCTTGCCGGATCATCTTACAAAGGAGATCGTGTTGGAAAAGGTCCTTCTCGATGGTTTCAATGGTGTTCGCCCTTTCTCCGAAGACTTCAGGACTTGCCAGCTGGAGTTGCCAGCTGGCCTGGTATCAATTGAGACAGGTAGATCATCTGGATTCTTTCATCGCCCTGCATGATGCATTCATGTTGTGTTGCCTTGTATGTTAAACCGAATATAAAGCCATTTAAGCATCGTTGTTACTTTCATATACCCCTATGGAAGTATACCTGCCTGTACCCCTTGACTGATCACCTGTGCTAGGGCGCTTCTTTGGCATACGCTTCTTCCTCAACATTGAGATCACTTGTTCCTTCAGGTTTGTCGCCCGTAGTGGGTATAAGATCCAAGCGCTGAGAATCTCTTATAGCAAACACCTTGAAGTACAACTTCCAATCACGATAGTCCATCCAGTAAGCGGTTCTCTGACTTCACGTTAGGATTATTGCAATTAGATGAGCTGACCAGCTGCATAGAATTCCATCGATATCCCTCCCAACGCCGTTGCTCAAGTAGCCGCGTCCATAGAACATAAACACCGGGATCTGTCTTCCGCAAGTGGCTCGCCCTACCGGTATCATGCAGGCCAAGCCTTCCAAGCTGCACGGCGACAATCATATCTCCACCTTCGCAAAGACGCAATGGGCTCCAATGAAATGGCCGAACTCACACGCGCCTTAGAGAACAGCCCAAGGAAAGCGGCACCTCGACGAGTGAATGGCAGTCCTAAAAAGTTGAAGGTCAGACGGCGCCAATCGGCTGTTGTCCTGGGCGGCGGTATGAACCGTGACTTTCATCAACACCAGCATTTGAGATCCCGGTCTTCACTCGATAGCATGAAGTACACCGTCTATACCCTCCCGAGACCGAGTTTCGCGACAGACAGGGTAGAAGAGCCACTGAACTCTTATGAGCAACCGTCCTCGCGAGCACCGCGCTCGAGTCTCGAGAGGAAGGTTATTGGAGGGCTAAGGGGAAGCTTCGAATCGAGAGGACCGAGATTACAGAGAAGCACTTCTGGGATGGCGTTTGATGATAGTGATAAGGAGAATTGTGCTCGCAAGTATTGATGGAACAGAGAGGGTAGGGCGATATTTGCATACGGGCTTCGAAGGATGATGGTTCTGGTCTATTGGCGTTATGTGATTCCGAAGACCATGCTTACGATGTTATAATTATGGTTGCAGGATATTATCGGCTGTAGCATAGCAATTGAAAAAATGATATCTGGCGATCCAAGTCCGGATACTCTACACTCCAACCCTAACTACCCTCACCCACCCATCACCCACACTACCCAACAACAATCCTCCCCCTCACACTCCCATACCCGCTCCCATTCCCACTCGCCATTCCAACCCCACTCCCACTCCTCCCCTCCCCCCTCCTTTCACTCCCAAAACTCCCCCCCTTCCTCTCCAACCCCCTAACCTGCTCCCCCACCCTCGTCAACCTCCTTCCCGGCAATTTCTCCATCCACGTACCCGCTCTTCCCTCTGCTTTACCTACACCCGCTCTTCCCTCCCCTTTACTCACACCCGCTCTTCCCTCCCCCTTACCCACACCCCCTCCCCTTCTGTTCCCAGGTAATTTCTCCATCCAGCGTGGTAAGGGCGGATAGCGCACTCCGAGACTTATTTTTCGACTCATGTTCGATGCGGCGGGGTCTGGGTGGGTGGATGGAGATGGGGAGATGGAGGGTGGAGGGTGGGGATCGAGGGGGTGAGGAAGGTGAGTGGTGGTGGGAGCGATGGTATGGTTCGTATCTTGGTGGCTCGCACCGCCATTGCTTGTATCTTGGTTGCGAGTTACGAGCAGGCTCTTATTACCGCGCACAACGCCGGGGTTGAGGGCTTGTTTCCTAATCCGTTCTGCATATGCCAACTCGCGGAGTTCGCGCGTGCAGGGTTTGCAAGAGGGGGGTACGGAGAGGGTTGTTGGGGCGTGGGTCCAGGGCGGAGGGGGGAAGGGTGCCTATTGTTTTTCGAGGATCAATTAATGGTTTGTTGATGATATGAGAGAGAGAAAGAGAGAACCATATCATTGTTCGTTTCATGTTTTGCAATGTGACTAGGTAGGGAGGGGATGGAGTGAAAGGGAGGGGCAGGGAGGAGAGGGGAACCTACGCGGCACAGCAGACATCGAACGCAACCCCAATGCCACCATGCCCATCCGCAGCCTACGCGCTCTTCGGGTCGGTGGATGGGGTCGCCGCAGGACCAGCAGAGAACGAGGGCGCGGATGGTGGTGAAGCAGGTTGTGCAGAAGGTTGGGGTGGGGGTTGTTGGAGTGGTGGGGTAGAGGGTGTGGATTTTGGAGGTGAGTAAGGGGGCGGTTTTGGGGAGGGTGTAGGTTTGGAGGGGGAGGAGGGGGGAGGCGCAGAGGGTGCAGGTTGTGGTGGGAGGGGTGGATGGGAGGGGTGTTGGAGAGGGGGTTGGTGTGGTGGGTTGAGAGGGTGGTGGTGAGGTGACTGAGGGGGATGGCGAGGCGGGGTTTGAGGGTGGTATGGGAGCTGGCGCTTGGGCAAATGTGCGAGGGCTTGTTGCGATGCTTGGGAGTTGGGTTGGCGAGGGCGCGGGTGTTGAAGCTATGCTCAAGGGCCTAGGAACAAGGGTGGTGTCTCCAGCTTCGGAAACGGATTCGGGGATCGAATGAACGGCAGTCGTGCGTCTAACGAGTGACCGTCTAGAAGGCCGTTTGAATATATTCAGGGGACGTGGGTAGAGGCGTCCCTCGAGTGTAGTCGTCGGAGAGGAAAGAGGTGAGTTGGAGGCTGAAATATTTGTAGTTATTCCTTCCGGTATTTGAGCCTGTAGAGGAGCGAAATCGGGACGGACTGTGGCGAGCATGCCGGCGGGGTCTGGGTAAGCATTGGACTTTCAGAGCAATGAACGATCTGCTGCCGTAAGGCTATGTTGAAATAACAATGAGGACACTCTTGACGATGATGATGCCTATAAGCTGGGCTGATGCTGCTGTATTGATGAAAAAGACACTGTAGAATGATCGATTAACGTGCTGCAGTACGGTTTGTCGCAGTCGTACTGCAAAAAGAACGATATTTATAGGAGCAGAGAGTTATAACAAGGCATCCAGAAGATCTGTGAGCATTTTCTTTGCCAGATAGGAAAGAGCCATCATGTTTGCCGAAGAACTTAAATTTATTCCTAAGTGCAAATATGTGCACTGAAGATGAATCGAATTTATGCACAAACCATACAAGCCATCTCAGCTCCACAGCTGATGATTTGAGAGTAGCATTGACCATTAGCTCTCTCCTCTCTCCCAGTCCAGCACCTAGTAGCCCCAGTATCCCTTCACCAAGTAAGTCGAGTAAGCAGCCATACCAGCGAGGAAGCCCTGCGTTCCAAAGAATCCTGTGGGTCGTCCCCAGCCAACTGTATCCTTGMCCTTAAGACCCAATTCTACATGGATCAACCTGAGCACAAAAAGGACAGCCATGGAATAATTCAAGACCTTTCTGTTCGCGCCATTGAGCTCCGCGATAGCTGTGAGCGTGAAAGCAAGGGGCACGCTTTCCAAGAAATTGGCGTGTGCGCGTGATTCAAGGAGGAGGGGATCTGGGTTGTCGTTGGAGGTAGCGGACTCATCGTATCTGTCGCCGATATATTTCTCTTTCTGTATGCGACGATAGAAGACGCGGTTGGAGAGGTAGACGAGGTAGGCAGCGAAGGGTAGTGTCCAGGTGCCAGTAATTGCTGCTCATTGTCAGTTGTTGCTTTGGGGAGAATGGGGAAGGAAACTGACGCAGCATTTTGGGGACTGGGACCCCAACGCCGAGTGTTGTGCTCATGTTTTCGGTTTCTTCAAAAGCTGTCCTTCAGACTTGGTACTGGACCGTTGACCGTTCGCAAGGAAGTAGAAACACAAATGAGAGATGTTGTTGTAGGCGGGTCAATGGAAAATCGTTAGCTCGAGGGTCAACGTCATTGCCGGTCCATTGGACCAATCAACCTGTTTGGCGCCGTCATGTTTGGTAGCCGTAGCGCTAGTAAATACCATGGGGGATGAGATAGCCAAAATGCTCATACTCTCGTCTTCATATTGCTGAATTAAGGATTCGGCTTTGATGACTCACGAGGCAAGAATTCCAGAGTCATTTTACGTTAGCGCGCTTGTGGTGGTGATAGCAGCCTGAGAGTAAGTTATGGTAATGTAATCTTAGATATGCAAAACCGATTGTATTCCCTTCATATTTCTTCACCCCGTGGAAGGCCCACTTAGCTGACAACATGGTCATTTTATGAGGCAATTGACTATGTTATGAAAAGGCTGGCGGCCTGAGGATTACTTTTGCGAATGGATGAAAGATACATGCACAGACCTCCCACTCTCTGGTTATTTACCTTTCCGGAAGGGTGATGCCACCTCGAAATGCTCCCGTAATGGCCACTCTTTGACAATTGTACTGGACACTCGACGAGAATAGCGGCCTGAAAGTGCCCTTGGGACCACTGAGATACTCGTCTTCGAAGTAAGGGCTGCTTTCAATGGGGTGGGGTTGATAGCTCGAATCCAGTTCCTTGACATCATACACTTGCAATTCTTTGTCGGAGTTTGTCGCACGCATCAGACTAATATGCTGCTGGGCACTGTAAGAGCGTATTTCTCGGCCATTCACGGGGTAAGTCGGTGTACATCATTCCTAACATGAAATGGAAACCTTTCGACTAGCATCTCCTCTCTCAAGTCCCTTTCCTGGACCAAAAATTGGCTATTACCTTCAGTCGACTCAGCTATCCCTGCCGCCGGACAAGGCTGAGGAACAATCTGCGATAGACTAAAGGAAGTGGTTGAAATGCCAGCTCGAGATGCCCCGCACAGACGCCTATGCTGGTTAGCTGTGTCCGGAAAATGCCGTCTTATTCCTCGTCTCTCTCAGCAGTCTTGCGATAAGGCTGAAGCAATGGACTTCCTCTGGACCCTTTTCACCGCTTATGGCTGGCAGCCAAGATGCTGTAGCGCATGGGCCGTCACATAAGCGAATTATTTCTGACGGATTGGTCGAACTGTGTCACGCTATCCTAATCTATGGGTTGACATCTCGACTGAGGTTCCCTAGCTTTCAAGCCATCTGATCAGTAGAATTCTTAAGCCCGCACACCAAGAGGAGCTGAAAGGCGCAAGTGCGGCTCTGCAAGGTACGTATCTACAACGTTCGATTTTCATTGGGTTACGCCGTGATGTTTTTGTCCTTATCATTAAGACTTAGAAATATGCTGGGCAAGACCTTTCTCCGGGGAACTTCTCTAGGGCTGCATAAGGTATCGACTCTAACGATAGCGGGGTGTCCTTACACCGTGCATCCAATTCACACAGCTTTCGTTCACTGACAAGTGCGCGGTCATGCCTGGACCGCAATGCCCCGCTTCAAGCCGTCCCTATCGGTCAGGCACTGCGTGGTGGGGTCTTATTTACAACATTCTATCACCACTCCTGAGCGTCTCACGGAACTAGTAGATTAACGAAGAGAAAGATCGTCGCTCTTTATCCATTAGCAGTGCTTCGCCCGCCCTGCAGAGCGATATGTTTCTTCTAGTCGCATAACAGCCCCTTGCGACGGGTGTGGTTCATGCACGGGTCAGCTTGTCATGTCTCTGGCATATGCCCACGTGTAGCGCACCTGCAAGCCCAGCCCTAGAGCCAGCCAAGTATTTTGATCACACCGTGCTATGATCCCAAGCCAAGGTCTGCGGCTTGCAAACACGGCAAGGCTGTGGAGGGAAATGTTCATGAAGGCCGCCAATAAGCTCCATTCCTACCACACCATTGGCCCTTTTGCGACCAACTAACGTCGCCCTCCACACCCAACACAATGGGCGTATGTGTAATTGGTTGATCAGCAACCCGCTTTATAGACTCGCTTGGGGATGTTCTAGATGTCTGAATTACTCTGGAGATTTTAAGCGATCCCAGTCACTGATTTTAATGTCAAGCGATCCCAGTCACTGATTTAAATTAAAGGGTACCACCTTCTTCCGTGGTCAGTCTCTACGCGTCCACCTTCCACCATCATTATCAACTGTGCTCTCGCTCACACACAGCAGAAGTGGTTAACAACATGGCTTCGAATGTCACTGTCCACGTAGGACCTTGGATGAATTGGACAAAAGGACCTATCCATGGTGGCACCATCACCTTGACCTTGCGCGATGCCTCAATTTTGGTTTCCTTCTTTGCTCTGTTCGTGCGACTTGTTGGAAGTCATTTGTGGAGCATCTTCTGCTACCTTCTTCATCAATGGAGATCCAAGCAAGGGAACAGAGACGCTTTCCACCATCAACACCAAGCCCTTCTTCGAAATTCCAGCTCAGCCGCCACAACTCTCTGGCTTTGGCTGAAAGTTGGCTGGGCCTGGCGATCCGAAACGTTCCATCCTGTGTTGCACTCGCTGGCCTTTGTTGCGATCGGTATCTTGTATATCGCTGCCATCGGTATTGCTGGATTATTCTCCTCTCGGATCGTGATTACAGATCATTCCGTCCTCGTACGAAGCAATAAATGTGGATCTTGGCCACTACAAGATGAATTTACACCGTCGAATAACAACAATTTCAGCGTGCGGCCCGACATGTTCCAGGAACAGGAATCCTACGCTATCAATAGTCGACAAGAATTGACGGGCAGTCTTGCGTATGTCCAGTATTGCTACCCAGTGGCTGGTCCGGATTGTGAGGATTACATTGTTGGAGCTTTGAACCAGACCGTCACGTGGAACGCCAGCTGTCCGTTTGATGAATCTCTGTGCCTGACCGATGCTATCGAGATTATTACTGACTTCATCGATTCCGCGATTGATCTTGGTATCAATGCAAAGCCGGKGGATCGCGTTTTGTATCGGAAATCCATATCCTGCGCAGTCCTTAGCACCGATTCTACCTTTGCTACAAGCAAGGTGGGCCCAGACCCGGATAATGCCGCTTATCCTGACGACGACGAGATGTATTTCTGGTATGGACCGGATGAGCAAGGAGATAACTACACAATTAACTTCAGCAATTACACAACAACCGGTGGTTACGACTACTGGTACGACCTTTCGTAAGTGAAAGATGCCTGAAAAGCGTTCGATTGCCGCTGACAATGGCTGTCTCGCAGATCTGCTTCATCCCTTCAAGACTTCACACCGATTGATGCCTTTGACCCAGTAAATGCTGATATTGATATACTCTTCTTGGAAAATCGAATGGAATATCTTAATCCTGTCGACGATCCCTGGTTTGCTGCACACGTGTCCTACAATGAGAGATATGGTACAGATTATGAATATCCCCCATATGTCGCGGATCGTGCGGTCTCTCCACTCGGATGCACCACCTCACACCAATTCTGCAATCCCGAACTGGGTTGCACCTCGCGGAATGGTTGGGAACAGACATTATCATCGCCAAGCACCCAGCCACAATTATCCTTCAACAGCAGGCAGAACGCCACATACACACGTCTAATGGAAGCTGCATACGCGGCATCCCTCGATCAGGTACTCATTGCTCTTGACCAAGGGATCTTACTCGCTGCCCAACGTGCTGCAAAAGATCTCACAGTTGGTCTTCCATCAGATTGGTGGAAATCAGAAGTTGTCCAGCTCAACTCCATCATGTTAGCATACTTGCAGAGCCTGATGGTCAGCTATGTCACGGGCCCAGAGATCCCAGCGTATGACATCTATATCCAGGCGCCAAGCACGCCCGAGGAACAAGAGTTCTGTCAGAATCAAATTAGCCAAGACAGGAGCTTCTACTGCTTCAGCGTCCTCGGCATGGCAATCATACTAGTCGTCGGGGGCTTAATCATTCTTATCAACCTCATCCTCGAACCGCTTGTCAGACTCTTCAGGAATATGATAAAGCGTGATCACGGCTTGTATAAGCAGCTGGAGTGGGATATGACTTCTACACTGCAGTTGCAGAGGCTGGTGTATGAGGGTCAGGGATCGGGCACTTGGCATGGTGAGCCGGATGTTGTGCCTGTGACGACTTGTGGGGATCGCTTTGGCATTCCGAAGTGGATGGGTGTGGGTGATGCAAAACGAATATCTCTGGGTGGGGCATCGGCTTTCGAGAACGTGGATTCGCCGCTGATGAAGGGGGAGGTGAGGACTGTGGTGACTGAGGCGTGAGGCTTTGGTGGATATTGGGTACGGCTAGGCTGGGGATTTGGAATTCTAGGATTTCTGTGGCTATTTATAATGGGGTAACGGGATTTGCGGGTATGGTAATGGGATGACTGCTTTCTATGCAGCAAAGCTAGGGTTCAGTAAGAGTTTGAAATGTGAGTGTGAGGTAGTTATCCTCTCTTATCTTTAATTGTACGTATATAGGTTATTCAATGCAATGACCATCAACCACATGCCAGGCGCGCAGCTTTGTTATATAAATTTCTATGTCCAGCCCATACCACCCCCCAAATGCGTCAGATATCTCTCAAAAGGTATTCAATCTCCCAGCCAAAGCGTTAACCCTATGCCTACCACAGGCAGATAAATAACAGAACACATCCACAGATATCCAGCAAAGCCGTCATTGATTTTAAACTTCAGATTCGCTACCGGGAGGTACACCGTAGATCACGCCTGCCCAAGTGAGAAAAATCAATAGCCTCGGTTGGCTTCCTCTCTTCATCCGCTTTTTTCTGCTTGCAGTCTACACATAAAGCTGTGCCCAATACCTCCTCTGCCCGTCTCGAGACTCGGACCTGTATTGATTACCCCTCCATTTTGTCTAGCTCGAGCCTGACTCTGACCTTTTGTCGTTGTGAGTATTCGTCCATTTTGTCCGTCATATATGCTTGATAGAAGTGAAATGAAATGAAATGGGATAGGCGCTTTGGTTGGCTTGTTGGATACGCATCGAGTAAGAAGATTATTTTGGATGTGGAGAGGGGAATGAGGAGGGCTGAATTTAGATATTGGAAAGGAGAACCCATTCCTGGCAGGTGGTTGACGTTTTTTCGAAGCATTCTTGGTTTTGTGTGTCAAGTGCTGAAGATAATCTTTATATACTGGTATCCATGGTATCAATGCGATGTATGTTATTTTGTCTTGAATGCAGTTGCTGTGTTGTCGTTCCTGACTTGATAGTTGTGTGTGATCATAAATCGTCCTCGGGCCTAATCGATCCGTCCGTATCCATATCCAATAACGCTTGTGTCTGGATCGSCAGACTWTCTCTTCAATGTAGAACGAGCCATCTTTCCCTATTGCAGTTCCCAAAGCTCTTTCTTTGGTGAATTCCCGGGGCAATCCTTCTCCACTGCAAATTCTGGGCCTTGCAGCTCACTTGACCATAGGGTCTCGGCTTTCTTCTGTGCTGTTACCTGGGCTGGCTCGGAGCGCAATCTGGAAGATTTGATGCGCGTTCGAATGAAGTAGAGAATGTTGAGGGCGGAGATGGCGACGACCGCGATGGCGGCGACGATTATGCCTGCTTTTGCTGCGGTGCTCAGAGTTCTTGAGCTGATAATTTCGCGGGCAGGTTGCGGTGAGGTCGTGGGTAAGGTCGAGGATAAGGTCGAGGGTAAGGACGACGAATATACTGTAGTTGCGTTCATGGACTTAGGTGCCATGTATACGTCTGGGCTTAATGTCCCGAGGCTTATTGTCGTGGAGAGGCTGGAAGTCGATGGTATGAGGGTTTTTGCCGTCGTAGCTGCAGTAGCTAGGCTTGATGTTGAGGAGCTGCTTGTGCTGGATGCAAATGCACTTGATGCTGCAGGTGCTCCTAGACTACTAGCTATAATTGCGTCTGCGGTTGCAGTCGTTGGGCTGGGATCAGGTAGAGGGGACCAGGTAACAGGCGGCTGATCGCTCGCTTGAATATGAAAATTTCCGGTCGCCATGTCGCCGCTCCATGTGTTACCGACTCTAAAGTGACAATATAGATCGGACCCATAATTGAGAGTAACAAGGCGATACCCATCGAAGGCTACCRACACATTGAATTCTGTGAAGCAATATCTTTTTAGCTAGCTTCCCCGCAAGGATAGCATTGTGCCGTCATACCTAACTTGTATGATACAGTACCGTTTGGCGTACACCACAGCCACAAGTTCGCTGATGGAGAAGAAGTGGCTGGGATCGACCATGATGCATTGACCACATCAATATTGTTGAAGGTGGGCACGGTGTTAGGATCCGGATAATACCACGTTTGGGCGTAGATAAAACCAGCATAAGAGACAGATAGAAATATGCTTAARAATAGATGCATTACTTTTTCCAGGATATGAGTACACTATACCGGTCTTCACAAGCTGAGACTCGAATAGACTCTTGGGAATATTGCACAAGCAAACCAAATATTTCTCGGAAGGAGCAGAAAATATGAGAAGTTTTGTGGGTAAATGATTTATCTATGGTCACTATGCGTAAATTACACTTCGTCCGCATCTAGACGCGGTTTGATTCATGCAACACACAGTGCTCTATGCAGGCATTTGGCCGGCAAGGCCGAGGTATTAACTAAATTGCAACATTAATACAGCGGCTACTATGAGCGATTAGCCGTGGTAGAACATCAACAGAGAGATGTAAAACCATTGAACAGCCCACTCTATGCAGGGCGCAAGGTGGAGACGCCGTGCCACAGGGGGGATTGAGGCATGAGGCTGCATAGTATTCGCAAAGTGGGGATGAAAAGTGTGCTAAGAGAGACGAAGATGACTGCTGGGTGGTTAACGATGGGAAATGGGGAATTCCTAGTACAAAGAGCCAACTAAGACCACCACTTCTAGAGCTGTTACCGCGAGCTGGGCAGCGCAAATGTGAAACATTCAAAGATCGTTGTAATCTAGTGCAGGCTGATGGCGCAGGTTGACATACAAGCGATTCGTCTCAAGGATTGGTCAAGTATTAAACAGGATGTGATGAGATCTTTGACAAGCGGCTCATGTGGTCCAGAAGCAATGGACGGCCCTGAAATTTGCTGACAAGCAGAAGCTGCCGCTATGCATGCGCACGAGTCAAAGTCTCAGGAATTATCGTCCGTATTACATACTTACCTGGAGAGGTGGCATCCTTGGCATCCACAATCGCTTATCGTGCTAGCGCTTCCGCATTTAGCGTCTCTCGAAAGTAAACAAACTCGTCATAGCCGATACACAATATCAACATCTTCAATTGTTCCCGACTCTGTGGAACTTTCCATCTAACACCTACCAGATACCTCTAGCAGCACAATTTGAAGTAACTCCTTCCTGCGCACGAAACAATGGCTACGCCACGTCGGCGGTCCTCGCGAATCCGCAGCGAAACACCGGTACGTAAACACAGGCGATAGACTGTCCACAGAACCGTTCAGACAGCGTGAAATAAGAGAAGAAATTAAACTGACAGTAGTTACTCTGCATAGGCTCGTCCCAACGCTACTCCCCTAGCCAAGCTGTCATCGCTGCTCGAGCGTGACGAGTCTCCCTCAATGGGGGCCCAATCCAACATCGACGCCCTTGTATCCTCTCCAGTTGCACCTCCCAACTCAGTCATGCCCCAAAGCCGCTTCGGCCTTATGTCGTCCGCTATGAAAACCCCTCAGACAAGCTCTCGCCTATATCCTACAATTGAGGAAATGCACCCAAGCAAAACACATCAGAGTACTATCAAGCCATCACCTTCTCGTCAAGGCCTGGATAGCATCGCTTCACGCATGAGCGCTTCCCCTTCCAAATCTACAATAAAAACGGTAACCCAGCAGAAATTATCGAAATCAAGAGATTCATTGCCGGGCCACATGACTTCACCCACCTTCGACTTCAGCTTTGAACGACCAGCAACCGATCTCAGTTCAGAGACCCAAAAGATTATGGACAGCGTACGTGAGGAGGCTGCTAGGATTAAAGCACAGATGCTTGAAGAGCGTAGTAAACAAGAACATGTGGATGGCGAAGCGGATCAACTCTACGGTGTTGGAGGCCGAAAGATCAACAAGCCCAAAGGCAAGTCTGGGAGGTATAGTGATATACACAAACAAGAGTTCAAGAGAATGGACTCAATTGCTAGCCATGCATCGCTGTGGAAGAACAAGCTTAAGAAGGAGACTTCATCGCTCAAGCGGAGCCCTTCTAAGGCGGGCCTCGACCAGCCTGAGAAGCCGCTTGGTAGGACGAAGTCATTCAGATCTATTGCCGGCCTGGACGACAGTCGAGAGAGACTTGAGAACACTGCTCCGGGGAAGCGGGCAAAGCAGAGGTATGGCGATGATACCTCCGCCACCAGGCCAATCTCACGTGAAGCCAATTCGGATTTTGACAGCACAAAGACGACTCCCGCAAAAGCTCAACCTCACTCAGGCCTGCCAAGTGCAGTCACGACCCCTACCAAAGCATCACTGGCCCGTTCAGCTAGTGTGAAGAGTATGAAGACCTCCATGATCCCGTCTCTGAGCAGGTCCGCGTCCACAAAGACTTTAAAAAGCCCAGCCGTGCCAAAGACTGAAGGCAGCAACAAATACTTCTCATCTCTATCACGTTTTGGTAGTATGAAGTCTATCCTTCACCGCTCTCAGCCGAAGCTACCTAATGATCCTACAAAGGGAACGGCTGAGTCTCATCTACCACTTCCGCAAAGCAAACTTGAACTTGACAAGAGTCTACCAAGCTTACCTAGCACTCCTTCAATTGGTCTTCAACAATCTCCCACCTTCAAGCGGGTGGGGTTGACACCGAGTATGAAATCGCGCGGTGATCTTGGAGCAGACTCCCCATCTCCCTCCAAGATACCGACACCTTACACCCAGTCAAAGCCAGAAGTTCCTGCTTTCCCGCACGGCACTAAGGAACCCGTTTTCTACCCTACCCTAGCCGATTCCCCAAATGTTATCATCCGTAAAAAGATACCTAGAGCGTCAACACCAGGCGACTTCACATTCCGCGCGGAGAAAACCATTAGCTTTTCTCCTAGCAAGGACACCACGGTCACAAGCCCAGGGTCTACTATCCGTCATGTTCGTCCTAGTGGAGTTCCAACTACAGTCCCACCTTTCGACAGTATCGCCGCCATTCCCCATGGCCTACCGAACAAGAAGCGAAGCCGTCCCGATTCTGATACCGAAGCTGAAGACAATGAGAACAAAGACCCCATGGACACGGAAGACGTCGACGACAATCAAGGACGGGCTAAAAGACAACGCTTCAGTGCATMTCCTGAAAAGGCCCAGACTGCCGATTCACCCCTGAAGAGACGCACTGGTGGTAGCAAGACCCTTAAATCTAGTGGTAAAGGGAGGAAAGGGTTGAGTTTGGCTCGGCTAAACATGTTAGCCAGGCCAAAGGAGAGGCACTGATTTGTCAACGAATTAAGCGAAACGATTGAAATGAAGGTGCGAGTACTTCGGATGATTTGATTGAGACACGCGCTCTCATGGTCTTATGATTTCCATGCTGGTTGATGGATGAGCTTAATGAGCGAACGGGGCGTCCTGATACTGTCATCATGGTTCGTTTCTATTGTGTCTTTATTACCTTATGCAGTATGTTACATGCAATTTCCCTTATTCAAGAATCAGAATGGAAGTGTGGCAGTGTTATCAGATTGTGACATATGGTCTTCCCAAACGAGAGAGGAGATGGAATGGATTCGTTCACTGTTTTTACGTAAATTGACTTCGAGGTTCTGTACCTACTTAACGGCKCAAGAAATAATGATACTTTATACTGGTCCAGAAAGCATTAATTGTGCCTTCAAAACCCAATGCTTTTCTACTGTCCTTGTTGTTCAGCAAGGTCGCTTTCCACTCGCCCGGCAGAGAGACCAACAATTGGATTCTATACGTTCTGATACGGCTTTTCAAACAGCCCCAGAAAGGACCAGAGACACCTTTTGTAGACATGGCTATCCCTTGGATATTCATACAAGCCATCATAACATGCAGCATGGTACGCTAGCTTCATTGCTCATTGACGTACCAGCAACTAAAGTCTCACCGCGGACGTCCTTCTGTATGCATGTATCTTGCTCTTTACCACTACAACTCGCTTAAAGAGGCATTGCCTAACCATTTTGCCTACGCCATATACACCCCTAAAGATGCGCCATACTCAATGTTAAACGCCAGTATGCAAGCCCGCCCATCACCCTTCACCATCCAGCATTAATCACATCTTCATAGTCTTCAAAAACCCCCCCAAATCAAACTCCTCCTCATACGCCCTCTCGTCCCACAACTCCCCAAGATCATCCAAATACCCTTTCTTCCCCTTCTCCCTCACCTCTCCCGTCGCCACATCCACCATATCTTCCTCTCTGCCTTCTCCGTCTTTGTTATCGAGCGTGTTGGCAGGGGCTGTGTCGCCGAGGTTGAAGAGATCAAGGATTTGATCCGTTTCCATGGTTGCGAGGCCGGCGTTTTGTTGGTTTACTACTGTGGAGGCGACGTCAATTTTGAAGCGCTGGAGACTGGAGGGAAACGGGATTAGCGTAAGTATGGCAAGGAGAGAAGGGTGGTCAGACTTACTTCAGGATCTTCTCCTCTAATGTACCTCGAGTGACCAAGCGGTAGACATTGACGACTTTTTTCTGACCTATGCGATGTGCCCGGTCCATAGCCTGCAAATCTTTCTGCGGATTCCAGTCATGCTCGACAAATATGACTGTGTCAGCACCTGTCAGATTCAAGCCTAGTCCACCGACACTGGTAGTCAGGAGAAGGCAGTCGTAGCTAGGATCGGTATTGAATTGGTTGACAATGTTCTGCCGTTTGTTTGCCTCCACACTGCCATCAAGACGCAGGTACTGTACAGATGGCAGTAAGGCCTTGAGTACGTCATTAGCGACTATGTCAAGCATCTCTTTCATTTGGCAGAAGATGAGCGCGCGGTGAGGTGATACGAAGTTGTTGTTTTCAGCAGGATCTGTACCGATACCACAGTCGACTAATAGGTCGCGGAGCGCGGTGAGTTTGGGGGCGTGAACGACGTCTTTTAGACTGGAATTTTGCCGGGCGAGTTGAGCTTGTATGGCAGGATACTGCTTGTGGTCTTCTTTGACAACAAGAGCGGGTGAGTTGCACAACTTCCGCATGTATTGAAGCGCCTGAAAGATATGTTGTTTCGCTTCCTTGCTTTCGCTGCCTGCTTTCTCGGCCAATGTTTTGCGCTCTTTCTTTGCAAAGTCATCAAAGAGTCTTTTCTGTAGGTCGGAGAGATCACAGTAGTAGTTCTGCAAGATCTTTGGTGGCAGATCATCAAGAACTTCTTCTTTGAGGCGGCGGAGTAGGAAAGGAAGTACTTGTTTATGTAGAGCTTCGATGGCGAGAGCACCGGCTTCTTGCTCCTTGGACGAGGATTTGCTGAACCGAGAGGCTGCGATGGGCTTGGCGAAGCGATCGAGAAAGACTTTTTCGGTTCCCAGAAAGCCGGGCATAAGGAAGTCGAAGAGAGACCAAAGTTCCAGCACGTTGTTTTGAATAGGTGTACCGGAAAGGATCAGGCGGTGGTTGCTGGCAAGCCGTTTGACGGCCATACTTGTTTTAGCTCGAGGGTTTTTGATAAGATGCCCCTCGTCTAAGACACAATAGTTCCAATGGAAAGGCGTGAGAAGATCGATGTCGTTCCTGCATATGTCGTAGGAGGTTATCACTATATCTGTCGTGCCTAGCTGGTCCCTCAGTCTCACTCTATCGGACGAAGGCCCGACGTATGCTAGGCAAGACAGGAAGGGAGCGAATTGTTGGATCTCCTGTTGCCAATGACCGGAAAGCGTGGGAGGGCAGACAATAAGGGACGGAAGGCGGCGGGAGTCATGAGATTTGGTTTCTGCGTATTCTTGTGCACGAACATGGTGATCGCTTGCAACGATACACAATGTCTGTAAAGTCTTTCCCAGGCCCATATCATCGCAAAGGATGCCGTGTAGGTGGTAACGATTAAGGAAAGCCAACCAATTGACGCCCTCCTGCTGATATGACCTTAACTCGGCCTTGATAGCCACTGGAAGTTCGAAGGGCTCGACTTTCTTGAAGTCCAACATCTGCGAGATGAACTTTCGTTCCCGATCTCTGCCCTTGAGCAGCGCCTCTGGGAATCCTGGTGGGTCCGGTATGCCTGCTTCAAGCGGTACAAGTTTCACCAGTGTTGCAAAGGTAGTAGTAGCAATCAACCTGATGTCGTTATCCGAATCACTCATGCGACCAAGTACAGGTACAATAAGGAATATCACATATGGCAGGATGCTGTCCTCCATTACGTGAATGAGGTGATAAACCAACTCAATTGCGCCTTGTCGGCAGTGAAGGTCGTCTGAGCTGGCCAATGGAAGGGCGCGCTCAACAAGCATAGTCATCGCATCTACCCTCATTACACTGCAAATGGTAGCAAAGCACTTAGCAGCGGCGTAGCGGAAGACTGACAACTGGCTACGTAAAGCCTTGACTATCGTAGGCATCAGGTCAATGACGAAGGAGTGGAGCTCTGGGTGCATCGTTGGCACAAGAGCGCGTAGTATTGAGAAACCATCTACAACGCTTTGGCCAAGTTCGGGATCGTCTTCGATGACTGTCTGCACGTCGTCGCCGAAAGCCTGGCGCAGGGGTGTCTCAATCTTAGCCTTCAGGACCGGCGCCTTGTCAAACAGTTGCTCTCCAAACAATTGACAGAGCTGGTCGAGGGCTTCTTTGGTTCCCCGACGTGTGGTTCTTGCAACTTTAGCTTCTTTTTCGTAGTCAGCCGTATTGGCGTAGTCTTTTCTGTCTTCTTCCTTGTGTAATGAAAGAATGACATCTTGCTTAGTCGAATTGATACGGAATTCGGGCGTCTCGGAAGTGTCTATACAATAGAAGCTCATGAGGTTCGTGGTGATTTTGTCGGCGGGGCCACGCCGCTGCGTGGTGGCATAAAAGCTGAGAAGAGAGGCTATTGAGGCCGCTGACCGCTTCTGCAACTCCACATTTTCCTCTAGTTTGATACTATCCATGATGCTTTTGATGAGAGAACTAGGTTTCTTAGGGATTTCCCCAATTGCAACAAGTGCGGATGCAGCAGCAGCTCTAATACGCACGTCTCTCTCGGCTTTGACTGATTTGGCCTCCTCGATTGCTTGGATGGTAGCAGTGCGCGCATCATCAAGGATRTGTTGCGATGTTAACCGGACTGCTGGTGTGAGAGACTTCTGCAGACGCTCAAAGTCTTTACCCACAACAGATTCCGCATTGCCGATAGAGAAAGCAGTTGGACCTGCCCCAACCTCCCCTTGCACAACGATAGCGAGTGAAGGTATTTTGGACACCGGAACATGGCCATGTTCTCGAAAAGCGTTCAATAATGCGTGACATTGCCCTCTTACAATCCTGAGGAAGGGAAGGATGTCAGCGTAGCTTTCCGGGCGTTCCGTGTCAAGAATCGAAAGTAGATCTCCGCCAAATCGACCTGCTCTTCCTGAAGGATTTGCAAAGCCTCGAGCATACTCTTCAATGATCATACCTGCAACCATCTGCGTGGTTGAGTAAGGAGAATTCAAGGCTTCCGCGGTATTTCTCAAGCTTGTTTCGAGGGGTGGATGTCTAGCCAACGCTCGAGCAAAGGCCCTCGCAGCAAAGATCCGAGATCGAAGCAATACGTCGGCACCCACAAGATCGATATCACCTGAGATCATGTGTCCATCTACGTTGTGAGCCGACGAGGGTGGTTCCTCCTTCTTCTCGGATCGTCTCCTTCTTTTAGTGGCTGGTTCGACCGCTTGCTGGGAGGCTGCCTTGATCATTTCGGGGTTCGGCGGCCCGTACAGTTGGCCTGATGGCTTCATGAAGTAACAAAGTTCTATGGGTAGAGGATTGCGGGAGGTGCCAATTGGATGTAATGCCAATTTCAGAAGATTTGGTAGGTGATCCAAGAATTCGGAAGTGGCCTCATGGTCCGCCTTTTGCACAAGAGCGTCCAAGAGAGAGTTCCAAACTTCCATTGACAGGTTTAAAGTTGCCTCGTTACGCTCAACGAGGAMGTTCTGGTATACCAGGCGTAGTATTTTGCCGTTCACCCATCCCCTAGTCTTTCCACCTCCGATCCCAAGGAACGTTTGCAGAGCTCTAAGTACAGCTGATCGCACGCTGGTGATCGTGTGCCGGAGGAAAGGGTATAATCTTGGAACAAGATTGGTGAATGAGTGCTCAGGATCTTTGGCTGCATTCTTTTGCATTGCTACGAGTACCTCAGGGAAACTGCAAAGTTTCGCGAGAAGATCCATAACAAAGCCAGTGCTGGCGCTGAGATCGTCTCGAATATCCGATAGGCAATCCCAGACAATGTTCATCAGATCGTCAAGCGCAGCCGGCCGAAGAGTTACAAATTCCTTCGCAATTGGGATTAACGTCGCAGCACTGACAGCTCGCACATCATCGTCACAATCAGCAAGCCCTTTCATAACTGCTTCCACCACACCATCCATAAGTCCATTGTTCTTAACGAGCAGATCGCTCCGGACTGCGACAAGATATCGAAGACCAATCATTCCACCATGGCAGACCTCCCATATACGATTAGATAGATGCAGATCGCCCTGCATCACCATTCGATGGAGGACCTGATAGACTGAGGTGACTGTAGTAGGTGTAAGATGAGCCATAACAGCTCCGAGGGTCTGTCCAATGGTTTCTCGGATTGGAGCCACGACGTTGTCTGATATATAATCTCCAAAACGATCCAACATTAAGACGCAGCAAAGTCGACAAGCAAGATCATTGAGCCATTCATTATTACACATTCCGTTGGCTGCCCGGCTCCTACCATGTTCGCGACCAGCGCCTGCACCATGCACACGAATAACCTCACGCAAGGCCATAGCTGCACCATGCCGCACCTCCCAGTGAAGATCGAAAAGGTCTACCATTAAAACTTCACATAGTCGTTCAAATGGCCATTCAAGTCCTTTTTCTTCGGCTTCGGTTTGTATGACGGATTTTTCAGGGACAATGGTGCCTTTGAAATCGGATACAATTTTGGCGTCCTCATCAACATTGGCCCGAGCCAAAGAGAACATGTCAGTGTCACCGTCATCATCTTTCTCAGACTTAATTCCGTTTTTGATAGCAAATGGCTCGGGATTTGAAGGGGTACTGGGTGTATTGGTGCTTGGTCGCCGACCGGCAAGATCGACAACGCGTACTTTGTTAGCCTGCGATTTAGCATCGTTCTTCATCTTTCGCTTAAGCTGATTCAACTGTCGCTTGCTAAGTCCAGCTTCATTTATTGGCGTTTGATTGTTGTATCCTCCAGGTGAAACCGTTGTGAAAGGGCTGGGCGACCGTAAAGCTTGGTCATCTGAAAGCATGCTATCGGAAGTATCAATTTTAGGAACCGTAGGCACAGTATGAGCGCCATTTGAGTTGCTTGAAGCAACATTCATCTCTTGTAGGAGCTTCGAGATCTGGTCGTCCACGTTCCCGCCTGCAAGGCCCAAGGAGATAAAAGAAGCTCTCTTCTGGAATTCCAACCGCGTGGCAGCATCCATGGACGCGATGGCATAGTCAACATCTCTACCCCCAGAGCCCAATAGCTTCTTGCCATTGTTCAAGACTGCACTGATGTCAAGAGTCTCAAGCCGCAGTCGATTACCACCTAAGAATGGAGCTTGGGGAAGGGAGAGGCCATGATCCGTCTCGGCCTTAATTGACTCCTCGCCCTTTGGGTCCTCATCGCCATTGGGATCGAAACAGCTAGCGTTCTCGACAATGCCGCTGATTGCTTTTGCGGCAGCCGTTCGGGTGTCCCAAGATTTTGATTTCAGATAGGGGATAACTCTGGTGAGTAGATTGAACAACTCATCGGGATGTTGTTTCTGAACATCTCCGAGTTGCTGTGCAGCTGTATTTCTGATTACTTGTGTACTCCCAGTTTCGAGTAGCCTAGTAGAGGTCCTATCAGTATCGAATGCAGCAGGAATGCCACCAAAGATCAGGGTCTACTCACGTGACCAATCGATCTAGCCTGAAAGCGGGCAATTAGCAGCCACTCCAATCAGATTTGCCTCAGTGATGACTCATTTACCTGGATGTCATAATGCCGTGTGCCGCCGCCTGAATCCTGAATCACCAATGTGTACTCTTCAGTCTCTGCCTCGATTTCCTCGCACGATACTTCCCAATCTCTGCAGACTGTGTGTAGTTGAATGACCACGGGTTGCCTGTCGTCGGCCACATCATCAGCATGAGACTGACATTACTTGCATTCTATTTGCGACAAAGGACTCATTATCGTCATCTCAGCTGGGAGCTGCATTGGCTGGTCGTAACTTCGTAAGGCTGGGGGTCTGGGCTGGGGCTTAGGATTTTTTGGCGGCCGAGGGCATGTCGGTGTTTATATGATGCGTCCTTCAAAATTAGCACCCCACCGGGCGCTAACCATTTACGACCAATAGGGGCAGTGCCTCGTACTTTCTCTTATCATCTTTACCAACAACATCACACCATCTCCTGTTGATCCACCCGATCCTGTAGCCTGCCTCTTCTCAAGCTGAGAAGGCGCCTGCTTTGCTTGGACATCATTCTGCAACCTTCTACATGATCATCGTTGTGAGTCCTTATTGAACCCGCAATAAGGCTGCATGCTACAGATTGATTCCTCACCTAGCGTGAGTTGAAGTGAGGCTGCTGTGGTGGTAACGAATCTATTGGGTTAGAGAGCAATCCGTGAGCAACAGTGATGTCTCTATTGATAAAATCTTCTGATCTTTCCTGTTGGGTAGTGCCCATGATGAAGGAACTTCGCTCAATTAACATATAACAACGTAACCAATTTTTTGGCTGGTAGAGCACTCTGACAGAAGCATTGTGTGACAGGATTTCGGTGAAGTTGGTCCAATGATATGCCCCATGTTGACCTTGACAATAGCGTGGCGGGCACCGTTGGGGCTTTAACCTGTACTGCAGGCATTCTCCTCATAGAGATCCTGTTGTTAGTTTGACAGAATTCAGCTATAATCATATATCTACAAAGCGCACCAATGGTATGCAGAATATAAGTTARATACACCCCATGGTCTCATGGTTCACTGTGGAGATTGTTCATCGTCCACATGAGAAGGCAGCAGCACTTTGTCAAAGACGCCATAATCTACTGGATGATTCCCGACCCCAAGAACAGCACTCTTTCGGTGTTTTCATAGCCTGAACAACTTGGGAGGGAATTGTAGACTGCGTTGTGCATGGCTGTACTCTGTATATTCAAAAGGCTTGGCAGCGCAGATCCCTGTCACTTGATAGCTACCTACTTCTACACAGCCCAGAAGGGGGCTTTTGAACAGCTACCTGCATAAGCTGAAGCCTGGACGCGCATTATCTGGCCTTGTACAGGATCCAGCCAACTGCTTGCCCACCGTCTGCACTTCTCACACGCCCTTCAACAATGCTGTCACGTTAGCTTTCTACACCTTGCGCAGCAGCTGGCTGTTTGCCCTCTCTTCTCCGCAATGACCGCACCTTTCAACCCAGCTGCTTTCGCCCCTTCAGTACGACAACCCGTTTTTACAGCTCCTGCTCCGGTCCCGGTTCCTGCCATACCTAGTGGAACCTTCGTGCCCGGCACAAAAGTACAGGTTGGTGGGCACAGAGTTGTAATAGAAAAATACCTGTCAGAGGGTGGATTTGCCCATGTCTACCTTGTACGCCTTCCAAAGCCTGTCGATGGGGACGATGAAGCGGTCCTTAAGCGTGTCGCCGTTCCCGACAAGGAGTCTTTGGCAAGCATGCGGACAGAGGTGGAGACCATGAAAAAATTGAAGGGGCGCCATCATATTGTTACATACATCGATTCGCATGCCTCGCAATTGAAGGGTGGAGGCTATGAGGTCTTCTTACTTATGGAATATTGCAATGGCGGAGGACTGATTGATTTTATGAACACTCGATTACAGAATCGCCTCACTGAGCCCGAGGTCCTCAAAATCTTCTCTGACGTCGCCCAAGGTGTCGCCTGCATGCACTACCTCAAACCACCCCTCCTCCACCGCGATCTCAAGGTCGAGAATGTTCTTATCAAGTCGTCTGGTTCCTCGCGCAGATACAAACTTTGTGACTTTGGCTCCACTGCTCCTCCGAGACCTGCCGCTACGAGCGCTGTCGAGGGTAGGTTAATTGAAGATGATGTGCAGAAGAATACTACATTGCAATATCGAAGCCCAGAGATGATCGACGTCTACCGAAAACAGCCTATAGACGAGAAGAGCGATATCTGGGCACTTGGAGTATTATTGTACAAGCTATGCTACTACAAAACACCTTTCGAAGAGCAGGGTCAAATGGCTATTCTCAACGCGAGCTTCAAATTTCCAGGTTATCCTTCGTTCTCTGACCAGATCAAGAAGCTTATAGGTTAGTGTCTCTCGACTACAGTCCAAAAGTTATTGCTAACTGGTACAGCATGGATGCTGAGGGAAAATCCACAACAGCGACCTAATATCTATCAAGTAATGCGTGACGTCAGTCAACTGCGTGGTACTGAAGTCCCAATCAAAGATGTAAGTCTATAACCCCTGCCGCATGATCCCACTGCTAACGCACGGAGATTTATGCTGCGCGGAGTCAATCGGAGGCTCGAAAGAATCAGCATTTGCCCTCCCCTGAGCCAAACATCGCATCACCCCCAATCGCTGGGGCATTTCGAGGCCCTCCGACTGAAGAAAAGCAGACTATACCGGAAATCACTCCAATGCGCCGTGGAAGGCCAGTTAAAGCAGACGCAGACGCAAGAGTGCCCAAGCCAAGCCCTTCTCCTCTGAGAAATGCTTCGAATGATCCATGGGCCGCTCTCGACTCAGGTCCATCGGCTTCCGATGCAGTTCCTTCAGATGACGCATCGCGTAGATTCCCACCACTGGACGAATTCTCGTTGCTGCACGATTCTGGGAGTAACTTTGCTTTTGATCCAAAGTCGGCACCGAAAAAGCAAACCTCGCAAGATATCAGTCAACGCGTGGCCAATGCTCTCGCGGATGATGCCTTTGCCCTGGCAAAGACACAATCTCGGTCCTCCTCAAGCCACCAACACATTGATGCAAAGGTAAAAGCTAACGCGAACGATGGATCGAAACCTCTGTCAATTCCCAATAACACCACCCAGCAACAGAACACACAGCGACCATCTATGGTCTCTACTGGTACCATGACGTCTCCTTCGCCTCCTTCTCCCACCTTAAGAAATGTTGCCTCCAATAGTCGTCCTATTTTTCGCTTCCCCTCTTCTCCTTCAAGCCCGAGGTCTTCGAGTCAGCCAAGAGCATCTGATCTATCAGAGCAGCGTGCTGACGCCCTTAGTCAAAAGCGACCCGGTATGCTAGAGCATCGATCAAAGTCTCAAATTCTAACCCTAGAATCTTCTCCCTCCTCCCAAACTTCGCTGGAAAAAGGCTATCGATCGACATATCTTGGCGGTGTAGATGGTAGCATTCAGCGATCGAAATCCGCAAGTTCTAAAGCAAGACCAGCGAGCGTACAGAATACCACAAAACCAAACATTTTGCGCAGGATGTCTAGGGAGAGGCCTGTATCACGGGGTAAGGAAGAACTTTTTAACGAATCGTTTTCGACATCGGCTCCCACTGGAGACGCGGATGATAGCGAAGAGGCGGTGCAGATTGACTCGAATGTGGACTTTCTCAAAGCCATGGAAGAGGAGGAAGCATCGAAGCGAAAGGAGAAACGACTTAGTAGCGGATCAAAACACATCAAGCGGGCGAGCATGCCTTCGGTGTCACTGTCAGGAACCAAGTCACTTCTGGCCGGTCGCTTTGGAGACGCTTTCAAGAGGTTCGAAGCAAACACTAGCGGTTCTGAACAGCGTAGCTCAAGTCGCTCGCCTGTGCGCGGTCCTAATGACCTTACGCCGATAGCGGGGTCTGAGGCCACGGACGGCAGGAGTGATGACGGCAATGACTTGGAAGAGTCACAGGAAATTCCTCCCGAGATGAGGCGAGAGCTTGAGCGGCGAAGACTTTCTCAAGAAGAGAAACGAGTCGCTGATGCTGCTGCTGCATACCGGCAGCGTCTTGCGGAAGGTGGTGAACCTGGTCGCGGACGAGCAGGAAATGGACCACTGAACAATAAAGCAGCATCCATACAAAGCAAAGTCCAGTCGCTCCTAGATGAAAACGGCAGAGCCTCACCATCACCGACAAAGACCGCTTTCGGATATGGTCGTTTTACGGACTCGCCTGACCAGGGACGTCTTCCACCTAGGACCTCCTCTCGCCAAACACCATCTAATCCTCCATTCAATGCTGCAAACTCACAATTAGCTTCGAGATCTAAACCAGTACCTGACATATCGCCTGCTAGCAATCGCCCCGGAACTTCCTCAGCCAATCAACCACCACTTCCAGGTGTTCTCCCTCGCCATAGTGCTCCACCCTCTGAGCATCCATTTACCCACCCCACAGCCCCTCCCAAACCACTGACCAAACCCCAAAACCTTCGAACAGGCGAGCGGCCTCCCCAATCACCCGCTAAACCAGCTTCACTCGTTTCCAAGAAACCTCTCCCACCTCGATCGCAGCAACAAAACCAACAACAACATCAACAAGCCTCTCTTGAAAAGCAAGCAGATGGACCCAGCGACGACTGGGAAGCCAATTTCAGCAAACGCTATCCCGACCTCGCAGGGCTGGAGATGGTAGAAACGGAGATCGACAGTGGCAGCGGCACTTTGGCAGCGAACGCACCCCCATTACGAGAAATGAGGATCCGGGATGTATGAGTGAAACGTYAAAAGGGAGCCTCTCCCCGCCAATGTTTTGCATAGAGTTAGAAAATAGTTATGTGACCTCACATTGAATGAATGAATCAGTGAGATTTCTTGCGCTCAAGTACTGTAATAATATCCCTCGGTGATCTTTTGTTAAGTGCCACATGGGTAGATCTTGTAAGACATAGAGATTGTCCTCGTGCGGATGGAAAGCAATGATGTGATGATTTATCAGAGACAAGCTGGATTCATTTTGATCTAGCTATTTGAAGCACATGTGATGGTAGCTACCTGCATGTTGAGGTACGTAGAAGCGCTGATGTATCTAAGACCACCTCGATTCATTTTCTAGCTATTTCAAGCACATGTAACGTTGCCTACCTACTAGGTTGAGGTCATATATGCGTTGCCAGCAATATCGACAGATCTCAACATCCTCTCCTATCGCATCCAACAAGTCACTACCATAGCCAGCTATCCCAGCAACCCCTCCTTGTCCTCCCACGATGATCATTGATATTKTCCAGCTAGTGGTATTGCCCAGCGATACAAATGAACGCCCCACCTCCTCAAATCTCCTCCCACAAATGCAGTTTGCGACTCTGCTCTCTCTTCCTCTTTTCCTTCTTCCTCTCCTCTCTCTCCCTCCTCTCCTCCCTCTCCATCTTCTTCTCACTCCACACCAACCCCTCATTCTCGCCACTCCTCTTCTCCCCACTCCCCGGTGACGACACCACGCCGGAACTCCCTTCACTACCCGCCTCGCTCTCCCTACTCTCCCGTCTCTTCTTCGCCATATTAACGACTTCCATTAACGCGCCCACACTCGCTGAGCGAGCGGGACGAGTTTTTGATACCACTGGGGGGTTAAGGTTTAGGCTTGGGGGTTTGAGTTGGAAAGTGCTGGGGTCGGGGTCGGGGAGGTGGTTGCGGATTAGGGAGGTGAAAGATGCTCTGTGGTGGAGGGTGTTGAGGGCGTTGAGGGAGAGGTGGAGGGAGGAGGTTGGTATTGTTTCTGGGATTGCGGGGGGCAGTTGGGCGAGCGTTTTGGTGGGTGAGGATCTGGGGGGTGGGGTGGGGGGGCGGTGCATACGTAGTGGGTTCGGTCGAGGGATAATGAGGGGGGAGCCGGTGGTGGAATCGGTGCTGTTAAGCGATGGTGTGGAGGTGCCTGGACTGTGGTGTTTGGTGACTGTACCGGTGCTGTTGTTGCTGTCATTGCTCTCATTCCTGTCGATCGTGATTGGGCGTGTGCCAGCGCTGTTTGGAAGTTCGGCGAAGGTGTTTTCTAATGAATGTGAAAGCGATGCCAATGATACAAGTTCCAGTTCACTACTCTCTGGGGATTTGGGCCTTTGCTGGGGTGTAAGCGAGCGGATGGATGAGTTCGCGGTGCTGGGTGATGGTGAGATGACCCCTAAATCCACAAGATGATCTGTCTTTATGTCAGTCTATGGTGACACTGCTCATTGATGGGGCCAAGGTACCCCAGCTGCGGTAATGGTAATGGAATGTAGCAAAAGGATGATCAAGAGGATCAAGGAGGGCATATTTGTAGTAGCGCCGAGGGTCCTTGATGGATAGGACCCCTCCATTGACAAGGCTATCTCATCGATTAGCTATGTCATCTTTGGTAACTACAAGTCTGACAGCTCACCTTATGCCATCATCCGCTCGCCGCTTTGTGCCCTTCTTGTCACTACGCTGCACGCCAAGCGAGCTCTGATAATCTTGAATTTCAGGTTCGATTCTCTTCCTGCCACTCGATCGAAAGACTTTGATCTCCATAAGGCCGCTGAGACTGTCAGGAACCTCGTTTTGCACACTCTCATCCTCGGTGCCGAAGCAAAGGACCCTCCGCTCGAAATACGATTTTCTGACGTTCCTCTCGATCTGGGTTCTCTCAAAGATACCGAACATGGTTCTCCCTTGGAAGTCATTGTCGGCACCGCAGCCCCAACTCACAATGGGCCTGCCATTGATATAAAGCTTGAAGTAGTAAAGTAGCTTTGGTGGATTAGGTGGCGAGATTTCGTACGACAGCCAAAATTGCGAAGTTGGATAAATAGGGATATAGACTGATACAAGAGCGCGGTCTGTATCGATGGGTTGTGGAGGGGTAGAGAAAGGGTCATTTAGCACTGCTGGCGGTGTAAAYTCGGGAACCTCACAGATATCGTGCTGCGATACAAGAGAAGTCGTGATGCTCCGGAAAGTCGGCATTTCAATGTCATCGAAGKACAGAAGCTTGTCGGTGTTACAGTGACGATGCCTCAAGTTGCGATCGGATATTTTACGCACGTAAGAAAGATATGACACCTAGTCTCTAACCTGAGTAGATATAGTCGTTGTAGGTTTTGCGAAGTGAGAGAGTTGGTTGAAGATTATGTTATGATCCTGGTGTTATTGCTGGTTGGACACTCCAAGCTTCACTTTCCGTAATCTAACAAGCGAGATTCCAGTACTAGGTAAGATAGATTTCAAATAAACCACGCGATCAACATCTCGGCCTGGGTAGGCTGAAAGGTCAAACACCTGTTCTTGACTATCTTGTGATTGAGATGTGAGGGTGCAAAACACACGTATTTCAATGCAGACCGGTCAAGGTGTTAAGCGGAGATGATTTGGTTTCACCTTCTTTGCGGCATAGCCACAACAGATTTCGTAGTTGATTTGCCACTTCGAGTTCGCAATGCGCTTTATCTCAAAGCACAGATTACCGTCCTACCTCTCGTACAAAAGCAATGCTTTGTGCGTTGCATGAGTAATTGCTGGCAGCACAAACGCCACATGTATCATGAAGAAACGGCTTTCCGAGTGGCAAATTCGATGATGTTTTGGCTTGGTGGTGCAACGTTCTCCCTCCATAAAGAGTGTGGGTAATTCTTTCCCAACTATGACAATTTTCCTCTGTCGATATCATCAACCAACGACTTGCTACTACTCTTACCGAACACGTTGATGCTCAACATATCTCGAAATTATTTCTTGAATCGGTCTTAGATCTATTGTTGTACAGATCACAACGCATCTTCGCACGGCTACCACAGACATCTCTTCGTTTCCAGTCCTTGAATCAGAACAAGACACACGATGCCGAAAGAAGCAGCGAACACTCTCATATGCAGCCCCGCGCAAGCAGCACAAACCAGTACTGTGGCAGAGAGCGACGGTGGTGAGGGCAGACAGCTGACCGCCTTGGAGGTACTCGAGTGAGCAGAATCCCTCACTCCTTTCAACATCTGTTGACCTATTCGAGACTTGACAGAGGCCGCGCAGTGCAAATTTGCGTCCACAACACTGCCCTAAACATCGAGGAAGCTGTTTATATCATGCATGTGCCTCTGTTGTCCCACTTCTCTCCCACTCTAAGAGATGAGCTAGCAAGCAACGAGGACCTTGTGCGAATATGCACCGGCTTTGACTGCTTGCCAAAGCATGCAATCTGGGTCTGCGAGTGGATGATGCGCGGGGGAAAGCCTTTGGACAAGATACCGCTCACTTGGTGTACCGATGATGAGAGGCTCGACGAATTGGAGATTTTCATGTTACTGGTGCTGCAGTGGGACATACCAGGACTGGTCGCGCCCGCGGCGAGAGAGTTGGACGGAGCGAAATCCAGATCAGGAGGAGTAAAAGTGAGGGGAAGTGGCAATGAGAATTGACCATTCTGAACACCATAGCTTGGTAGATCGATGTGACGTTCAGCATAACTGCTGGCGGCACCCTCGGGAGACAATCTCAAGGCTCCGACTAGATAGCGGATTTCCAAGCCCACGTTGGTGAACCCATGCGCAATCTCAATGATCGGTTCTTCATGCCGTGAGCTCTTGATCTGTGGGCCACTAGCCAAGTTGTCAGTATTAGCTCAAGTTTTGGGATCTCAGGGTCTCATTACTCACGAAGTCCATGATAATGGTGTAGGCTCTTTGAGTCGCAGTACGTGTTCCTCAGCTCCACTTCCAGCGCCATATGAGAAGATACGGCGACAGCGACTGACTGCCCAACATGCCTGTACACATTCTCCCGTTCTTCGATCGAGGGTGATATAGAAACCTCAACTGCCATTAACATTCATCACCTCCCCCTTTCCCCTCCCCTTAACAATCTCCCTAACCCTCCCCTCCTCCTCCGGCATAGCCTTGACAATTTCCTCAGCAAGCAAATCCCTGAAGCCCGCAAACGCTTCGCTCTTCCCCTTCAAGTACATATTATTTCTCTGCACAGACTCGACCATCTCACGAGTATAGATGTCTGGGTTGCGACCTTGATCTACGTAATCGATGATTTCGGGAGGTAACTTGGTGGGAAGTGTAGAAGAGGCTGCGGATAGGGCGGAGAGGGATTTGGTTAGTTGGCGGCTATAGGTTGGAAGGGTAGGAGATTAGTATGGGGGTTTGGAGAAGTGTGAAGGGTATGGCTCTAGGTACATTTTGTGGACGAGGACCTGCTGGGTTTCTGGGCCTAGGTAGCCGTGGACGCTGGATTGAATCTCGAAGAGGTTCTGGATTACGTCTTTGAGGGGTTCTTTGGTAAGGTTTAAGTATCTATTCCTGAATAGTCTGATGTAGGAACATACCATCTACAGAATCTGCAGTCATCGGAGCCATTGCAGCAGCTGATAGTGCAAATGGTAGTACAAATYGCAGCAACTCTCTTGATTGGGGACGTCTTGGTTGCACAAAGTGCACAATTTGTGCAGCACGTTTAGCCATTTTGGGCACTAGTTCTAGCTCGTGTCCTATACAAACGACGTTCTCCAATCCATGTTTCATTCTTACATTTCTGTGAAATAATAGCTGTCGCTCCTTGATATATTGGCTACATTACTTCGGCAAGGCTGGATAAAAAGAGGAGAGGAGAGCAGGGAGGTGGTGGGTAGAGCAGGAAGGAAGATTTCGGGATTTCTTTGGGGGTCCGGTGAGGCAAGGGGATCGGTTGAAGAGGGATCATCTTGGGAGAGGGATAAGGATGGGTGGAGGGACTCTAATAGAGGAAATGGAAGGGGCAGGTGGCATTGATTTGACCCTGAGGCCTTTAATAGAATCTCAATCGAGAACCGTTTTCCTTCGATTTCATACTCGTAAGTTGATTTATCAAGGTTTTTGAAATAGAGCTCCATCCGAACAGTGACTCTAGTCAACCTTTGAGCTTTTGTACTTGATGCAGAAGAACTTCTGAGCCATATCAGGATTCCTCTCGCTAAGGCGCAGACTCTAGGCTGTAGGGTTTGTCCTTTGTGACGGATCAATCAGTAAAAGTCTTGTCCACTCATGCTGCCAGGCCCATTCACAATGCCATGGCTTCTACTCTCCGCAATCAAATCAGCCGATTACTGTCTCTATGCCTTCTCAACTGCCGCTAATTGAAAATCGAACGCTAACTCAAACTGAGCCTTTGGGTCATTCTTCCTAGGCACGAAATCAGCGATCAAGCTTTCTTTCACTGCAAAAACCGCATCATCTTCGAGGTATTTATCGTCGCGGTCAAATACTTGCGTAACGATGAATTTGTATTTTGGCGCGGTAATGAGAAAATGGATGTGAGCTGGACGCATTGGATGGCGATCTAGGAGCTCCAAGAGCTTTCCTGCGGGGCCGTCCTTGGGAATCGGGTACGGGGTAGGACGGAGGCCGTAAAAAGAGTAGCGGCCATCCTTTCCTGTGGTGAAGCGTCCGCGGAGATTGAAATCGACTTGGTTTGGATCCTGCTGTTCGTATAGGCCATTGGGAGCTGCTTGCCACACGTCCAATACTGCCCCCTCGATTGGCTCACCGGTTAGGTAGTCTTTCACGACGCCGTGTATGTAGGTGTGGTCACCGTCGGGGATATTATGTACGATAGTAGTATCCATCTCGTGTTTTGGTGCATCGGCGCGATAGAATGGACCCAGGACTGCTGTAGCAGTTGGGGTACTTTCGGCTTCGGAGACAAGCTTATAGGTGATTTCATCCACAAGCGATTCGAGGCCAATGACATCACAGAGCAGTTGGCCTTCGTTGCGTCTGTCGTCTGACATCCGGCCAGCTTCATTGATCTACCGCGAGATCAGCATTTGTGGTATTCCGCGTCTAGATACACCTTACGAAGTTGACACCTGTCATCCACTCTTCGATGGTGATCTCATTCTCTCTTGCAAAATCGTGTACGTGTTGTATCAAGCTAGTAATGACCTTACGCATGCGGGGCGATGTCTTGGGACCCGTACTTTTGATAACGTTTTGCGTAAAGTTCGGATCGAATAGGTGAGTTCTAGGGGGAGTGCCCGAATCTTTCGGAGTGCTATTGCCGTTGACGCCATCCAGGTTCGCCTTGGAATTGGTTTCTTCGGGTGCAAGTGTCAGAGGCTGTGAGACTTTCGCCATACTTATTTGAGCTCTTTGTACTTGATGAGGATAGATAGAGATTGCTAGAAAGAAGAACGATTGACAAAATGTACTAAAATCATGTGCTAATTTGATTCAGGACAGTGAATCGCACATGTTCGGAGGATCATTATATACTAGGTAATGAAAGTGTATACCAAATGCGGGGTGCCGTGTTTCCGAGCGTGGGCAAACCTTTTAGATCTGTAGATCTGGAGTATATCAATTGTGAAGGGTCAGCAATCAATTGCATTGGACAATCATTTTGCTCAGAATTTCCGAACATAAAGCGATTCCCTAGAACAAATGCGACATGTAGTCTATCTTGCATAAGAAAGCGAGGCAACAGAAGACATGGCAGATAATTACAAGTAGAGAGAAAGCAACCAGCACAACCCCGATTAATGCGTAAACACGATGCATGAGTACAATATGTCAATCTACATTCGCAGTCTGCGGATTGCTGTATTTATGTAAATAATTATGAAAATACCTCGCCCCTTACAGACGCAGGCGCGCTAAGCGCGAGTACTCAATCCAGCTCTTCTCCTCTTCCTCAAACAATTAACCACCGCCACTCGACGGTTGCGTGGATCATGGCGTCAGGTTATGGGCTTGCAGGTGGTAAGTAGTCCTAAGGCTCCAACGTCCGCTTATTGATTATCTATAAATTGAGATGCTGCTTGGGAAGCCTCAAGATATGGCTAATTGACTGCAGGCCCGTCACGCTGCTTTCCATTCTGGCAAGAGCTCTTAGCCTGCTACGTTGTCAATACCGATAGCGATGATATGTCCGGAGGAAAGAAATGTTTGCCGGCCTTAGAGGATTACTACGAATGCTTACACCACAGGAAAGAGGTACGCCCTTATGATCCGTCAAAACAAGCTATTCAGTTAGKACTACAATGCTAAGCGGAGAATCGTGAGAATAGTATGCGAGGACCAGGATACTGCAGAGTGCTTATCGAAGAGCAGAGGCCGGAACACCTAGGGAGAATGCACCAAGGGTGGGGCAGATCAGGAATCTAGGGTTGTTGGATAGAGAAGATGATACAAAGAGTGTACTTGCTGCAGCACAGAAATGAGACTAGCTTCTAAGCCATGCTCTGGCATGTTGTGGTCGTAAACGGTCTTATTGCGTTTAGCAAAGGCACCCGTTGTAGCGGTACCTGGTAACACTGCTCATTTCAGTGTAGCGTCAGAGCGGAAGTATGGTCCTTGTGAATAAATCTCGTACTCCATGGTGTGGTCCCGCTTGTTGCAGGTCTTCTCTCTTGGCTTGTAGTCATCGATATTGCATAGACTGGAATTTACTTTCGATCTCAAATGGGAAAGAAACCTGCTTGTGCACACAGACGCGTCTTGCCCCTACCTAACGACTGTGCTTTTTAAAGAACAATTTCATCACATTTCTCATATCCTCGAAAGACAATACCACACGGTAGCTCTTGCTAGAAGTACTTTTGGCCGAAAGTTGTTAAGCCTTGGGTGACTAATATACTAGCGTCACGCTAGCGACCCACGGGCTGCCTCCCCATCAACTCCTTCAAAAGAACGACATCACGACTACAATATCTCATCACACTAACTATTAACCATCAGGCGATATACTGTCGTAAACATGGCCTGGCGCAATCAAGGTATCACAGGCTCGAATAATATCCCGCTTGGGTCTCGACGTCGCTTTGGAAATGACTCAGCTCCTTCAACTGACGACGGAGGGTATAATCCATCACAGCCTTCTACCGGACTCTCTGACGGGAATTACAAACGTGGAAGAAGCCCTGAAAGAGGTATTGCGTTTCCAGCCCGTTATAAAGATTTCGGTTTTGACATTTTCACAGCTGAGGTGGCCGGAGATGGGGAAAGGCGACGTAAAAAAAGGAATCGATGGGGAGATGCAGCAGAAAACAAAGCAGCCGGCCTGATGGGCCTGCCTACTATGATTAAAGCCAATATGACCACTGAACAACTTGAAGCATACACTCTGCATTTGCGTATCCAAGAGATCAGTGAAAAGCTAAGAATCAACGACGTGGTGCCAGCAGATGGCGACAGGTATGTACATCCCGGATTCGAGTTCTGGACACTCGTACTGACCATTCCTCAAGGTCACCATCGCCTCCGCCTCAGTATGACAACTTTGGTCGCCGTGTCAACACTCGTGAATACCGCTATCGTAAGCGTCTCGAAGACGAGCGTCACAAGCAGATCGAGAAGGCTATGAAGATTATACCTAACTACCATCCACCTTCTGACTACAGACGTCCGACTAAGACACAGGAGAAGGTCTATGTGCCGGTCAATGATTATCCAGAGATTAACTTCAGTACGATAACTAACCCTATCCTAACCCTTTTCTTTCAGTCATCTTTTCCTTTTGGTGATGCATGCGGCATCCCTTGGAGGATGCAGCATCTGTCATCACTAACCTCAATGTCTTACTCACCCGTTATCATACTCTCTTGACTTTCAAAGACTAACACTTAGCTTGCGTTCTTCTACTAAAGTTGGACTACTCATCGGGCCTCGTGGCAATACACTGAAAAAGATGGAGACGGAATCAATGGCCAAAATTGCCATACGCGGCAAAGGATCCGTCAAAGAAGGAAAAGGCCGATCTGACGCAGCTCACACCAGCAACCAGGAAGAAGACCTACATTGCTTGATCATGGCCGACACCGAAGAGAAGGTCAACAAAGCCAAGAAACTCATCCATAACGTGATTGAAACGGAAAGTCACACAAGAGCCATTCTAGAATGTTTGTTGGCTAATAAGTACCAGGCCGCCTCCATCCCCGAAGGTCAGAACGAGCTTAAGCGAAACCAGCTCCGGGAACTCGCGGCACTCAACGGTACTCTGCGTGACGACGAAAATCAAGCCTGCCAGAATTGTAAGTTATCTCAATTTCCCTATCATATACTAGAGGTCATACTAATCCTCATAGGTGGGCAAATCGGTCATCGCAAATACGATTGTCCGGAGCAACGTAACTTTACTGCTAATATCATTTGCCGTGTTTGCGGCAACGCTGGGCATATGGCTCGGGATTGTCCAGATAGACAACGTGGAGCTGATTGGCGTAATGGACCTCAAGGCGCAATGCCTAGTCGTCCGGCTGCTGGACGCATCGGTGGTGGTGACGCTGTCGACCGTGAAATGGAGGTATACTGTTCCCCCATTCCATTATAATTACAGATTGTAACCACTGCCTTTCTAGCAACTCATGCAAGAACTTTCTGGTGGTGCCCCCAACGGTGCTGCACCTCAACGTATCGAAGCTGGCCCTGGCGGATACGAAAATGGTCAAGGCGAAGGCTATGGAGGAGAAGGCGATCGCGACCTAAAGCCATGGCAGCGTGGACCTACGGGTGCAGCTGCGCCTTGGCAACAACGTGGCGATGATCGTCGTGATGACTACAACCGTGACGGAGGCGCTGCACCTCCATGGGATGCGCGTGGCGGTGACAATTATGGTGGCTACGGGCAAGGCGCTGGATATGGTGGACCTCCCGGTGGTGGAGCAGCTCCTTGGCAACGACAGCAGGACAATCCCCCCCCTCCTCCTCCCGCAGGCGGACAATACGGCTATGGTGGATACCCAGGTGGATACGGGGACGCGAATGGTGGATATGGTGGACAGCAGTCTATGGGTGCTCCTCCAGGTCTTGGTAGTGGCGCTGGTGGACTCGGTGCTCCTCCTGGTCTGGGTGCTCTGTTTCAGAATTATGGCCCGAATGGCTCCGCTCCACCTCCACCTCCCTCCGATGATCTTCCTCCACCGGTAAGTCACCATCTTTTCATCCCCCAAGCAATCTATACTTACTATTCAATAGCCCCCGAGCGATCTGCCTCCACCTCCTCCGCCTGGAGCCTAGGGTGTCAAGGCTAACTTTCGCTTGACATGCCCGTCAGATGGGGTGTTTGGACAACAGGGTCATATCAATGCAGAATTTTTGGGACCGTGTGAACAAGAGAAGCATTCATGTGGTTGCTTTCGCCTCTTCTACGCTGGAGCCGAATAACCTCGCTACATGGCTAAAAGCAAACCTCTGAAGGCGGAGTCGACGGTTTATGGGGACTTGATCACTTTTCATGCTTGCCATGGAAGTTCTGGAGAAACCTTGTTTTTGCTGCAAGTCAAATTGTATTCTACAGTGCGTTCTAATCCACATCTGATTTTATAGAAGGATTTCCTATATAGTCTACTCCATGTCCATCTCCAAGACTACAGCTGTGATCGTTCTACGAACTAAACTGGGACGCCCTGACACACGTGAGGTTTCGGTGCTAGAAGTAATCAAGATTCTATGAAGTCGGCTGGGACGCCCTTATGCAAGTGACGTTTCGGTGCTAGAAGCAATCACATCGATGTTTGGAGTTGTTAATAGCACCTTTCCAAGCAACAGCTAAGCCAAATTTGAATCCCCTATAAGAAACTAGAATACAAAAGAAGGTGAAAGTAGAATCGAATATTTATATACGAAAAAGCCCGAACCAAGAGAATCTACTGGTCTAGCCAGCAATATATATAGGTATGAATGTAGGGGAGTAAAAAAAAGKGGGGAAGAAAGATCACCGATCCCTCTCTCCTTTTTCATCCGCCCCAATCGGTTGCAATCAAGCAAGAGATCGAAAAGAAAAATAATAATGAAACGAATGAATGAAGCAATACCCTATCTCTTCTGCCTCTCACGCTTTTTTTCACATCTCAGCGTTCACATCCCCCACATCTCACTCCTCATTCCACTCCTCTCCTCACGCCTCCGCCCCCTCCTCCTACTCCTCACCCCCAACCTCCTCCCAATCCTCATAAACCAAACGCGCTTTCCTAGGCCGTACCTTCCTCATCTTTCGCGATGTTGATACGTAGCCTGGTTTACACGGCGAGGAAGAGGAATGGGAATGGTGCTTTGATCCCTCGTGCTGCCAGCCGCCAGAGGTGGCGGTGCCTGTGGCGTTGGAGGGACCGGAAGTTGGGGGGGAAGGGGAGCCTGGAGGTGGGCTGGGTTTGGGGTTGGAGATGGGAGCGGCGGAGGGAGCTGGTTGAGGTGGTGGAGAGGCGGAGGGGGCGGTGGATGTGGATGTGCTGGGAGATGGGGCGGGTGCCGACGTGGCGGATTCGACGGGAGGGGGAACGGGGGCGTTGGTGTTGGGTGGGGAGGTGCTGGTGCCGGTGCCGATTGGTGGTGGAATGGTGGTTCCAGAAGCGCTTTGAGCAGGGGGAGCGGCGGCGCTGGTAGCAGGAGCACTTGGTACAGCAGATATAGGAGCTGCACTCGGTGCTGGTGCTGGTGTTGATGAGTTGCCGTTTAATCCAGCACCGCCGTCGAATTTGCCGGCAAAACACTGCGTCATGAGCGGGACATCCGTATTCCCTGTGGGGACCAGGGAGAGGACATAACTCGTGTCGAAGGAGCCAGCGGCCCAGCCGACCCAGCCGAGGAAGTAGGCTGAGTTCTCATTTAGGAAGTCGAGCGCTGCGCAGACGTTTGTGAGACAGGTTGGGTCTGAGGAGCCGCCGCCGGTTTCTGAGAGGAGAGCTTGGCGGTTGGCGGATTGGAGGTAGGTTAGGAGGGGCTGGAAGGCGTCTGAGATGCCGTTTTTGGTGCAGGAGCTGGTGGTGCCGGAGTCGTCGGAGTCGAGGTATTGGTGGACGTCGAAGACTTGTGGATTGTTAGAAATTGGATTGAAAATGATTAGGGGGGTTTTAGGACATACTTAGGTTAGTGGTACTGCCGTCAGGGTTTGTGACGGTGGCTAAAGCTGCTGCTGAACCACCAGATACGAATTGTGTTCCGCCAGTGTAGTCGTTGCCTTCATTTGTATTAGCTAGACAATTAAACGTAACATACTCAATGCTTGCCTGGTAGAAGGATCATCTGGGAAGTTGCTCCTGCATTCCGAATAGCTGTCACGGCGGCTTGACAGGAAGCAGCCCACTCAGTAATACTTGGCACTATCGTCTTCTTTAGCCCTGTTATCAAGTACATCGTAGTCTCACATACTATCATGTGGTTCATTCATCAAACCCATGATCACGTTAGTATCGGCAGCATATTTCGTAGCCAACTGTGACCATAAGCTCGAGAATTGATCATTGGTAGGTCCACCGGATTGGCCGATAATGTTTCCATTCCAGCGAGCGTAATTATGAATATCAATTATACAATGTGCACCTGTACCCAAGCAGGCTTGCACCAATTGATCATATTGGCCAAAGTTGGTGGTGTCAAGAGTCCCGCCAAGGTCGTTGTTGACAAGATATTGCCACGCCACAGGAAGTCGGAAGATGTTGAGTTTGTCAACTGAAGTAAAATGGGTCATTTGGCCTGGGCCATCGCTGCTACCATCACCATTGGTAGCCAGCGGTGGGTCCACACTGCTCAAAGTGCAGGTACCCTATACCCCACTGTCAGTATTCCAAATCAGGAACATGCAGACCATGAGTGAAGCGCACATCGGTACCACAGCCAAAGTCAAATCCAGCAATGTTGACTCCTGCGAATTGAACCCCAGCAGCGAGTGTATTGGCTACATTCAGGGCCAGCATCGAGCCAGCGAGGTATTTGGAAAGCATGATGAGAATTGTAACAAGGACAAAAGAGCGTGGGGGTGACTCGTCGAGAGCACCTTAAGAAGATATACAGAAAAAGAGAGACGGTTGGGTAAAGACAGAAAGGAGGTAGCAGCAGCAGATGGGGGCAAGTAAGAGATGTTCGATATAAGATATACATTCCGCATCTACTAGACGGAGGATTTTCCGTCTCGGTTAGACATGTGGCCCACTGAAACATGACTGCTCAATATTCTCCGCACAGAGCGTCTCGCCGAATGGATCTGACCCGAGAGATTAAGCAAAGGATCTGTGGGGTGAGATCTAATGTCCAAACTGCGACACTAGGACGACACAATAGAGTACAATGGAGTATAGCTTCCGTATAGCTTCGGCGCTACGGAAGCGATGCCATCGTATGTACCCATGTACATTATCTCGTACATGGGTTACCATAGTAGAGGTGGCTCGGGTGGACAGGACCTGTTTCATCCAACCCTAAGGCGCTATGGTTGCTGGCCAGGGTCGCAGGTAGGGAATATATGTGTGGGTAGTACATAGTCTCGGGTGATGCCGTTTACTGCACCGCTGGAAAGGCCAGCGGGACAGTCTTGAAAGGTAAAGAGATGTTAGTTGGTTGGGGTCCGAATAGAATTATCGGGTGTTTCGAGGGGGCGAGTGAGGGGAAGTTCAAAGAAGGGAGACGATGGAAAGGGAGTACCTACAATATACACCATAAGGAGTAGGATTTCGTGTTTCATGTTTAGTACAGAGGTACCGTAATTTAATCGTGCCGTCCCGCAGGTTAGGTGTATGAAGAGCTAAGGTAAGTAACCGAGGCGCACCTATCAAAAGCACGCAAACACTCACCACAACGGTCTTGCATCCACCCGTCTCTCAATGATTGCCTCCTCCATGTTGATGATAATGTGTCTTGAAAATTTGTTCATGCCATTTGCAGCCGTAAATCTTGCTGTTAAATTCTCTATCACATGTCCAGCACCCCATACTTTAGCTACCATAACCCCGTATGAGCCACCTCTGAACCACCTATCCAGGAGATGGGAAGCCAAGAACGAAGTAAACATCTAGAGTATTGTAACTTGCCATCCAATTTCATCCAATGATTGTTGATTCTTTGTCTWCCAAGCGTTTATCTCGATGAGGCCGATCGATGAAGTGTACTGCTCAGCAGCAATAGGCCACCGTCTCTTATCCTTGGACATGAACTTGGAACCCTTCAAAACGGACCCCATCGCCGTCTTTAGGTTTTGCATGATCCTCTATCATCCTCGCCTTTTGACCTTGCCATACTCCATCATTGTTCATTAACCCAATATCTGTCTTTCCGGGCCGATACATAGACATCGATTTCGTCATTCGTGATCATCGGTCTGTCCAGAGTAGCCTCAATGATGGTACATACCCGGCCCATTGATACCGTCTGGACACATACCCCCAATTCCGTTCTGTCCTGCCGCAACCACAGCGGGATGGGTGGCAGAGCCTGGGGGCCATATGCCCCAAAGCGAATCGAATTCGATCGCCTCTTCCGGACTCGCAGACGGGGCATTTGTACTGCTAGGAAGCACCGTCGTTGTGGGATCCAAAAGACCACTGAATGCATCTTCTTCTTGCATATATGGAAGACCCGGCGTATTGATGTGGAAAGGGTTGGAAGATAACGTCGAGATAATGTTGGGGTCGCTTGTAGGGGCTACAGTAGCACCTGGCAGAGGTGGGACTGGTATCCAACCCTGACTCGGGACAGGCCCATACGTCCCTGGCTTTTCCACAGGAGGTTCCGTATTTGCAAGATGGTCTTGATACGGCTTTTGCTGTGGGTTAGCAGATTGGCTTCGTTGTTGATTAAGGACGTCACGGAAGTTGATAAGAATCTCCGCAGCTCTCTTCGCTTGCTGGTCACTCTCGCCGCAATACGACATGATAGTGATAGAATTTGCCATCGTTTGACTTGTCAGTGGAGTCGAACGTTCCTGAGTTAGCTCATTGGCAAAGATATTCAGAGCCGCGGCGAAGTGCGTGTAGGTCACGAAGGGTTCAATCTTCGACAAGTAACCTCCGTCATAGGCATTTTGAATGAGTGCAATTGTGTGCCAAGAGGCTGCGAGACACGCGTGAGCGAATTGCGCAATCCGACCTCCACTAGATTGGGGTGCTTGGTCGCCGCCAGTTCTTTGGCGTTGCAACCTGGTACTAAGCCTGTAGAGGAAGAAAGGGCGTGAGAGAAGAATGATTGAATGACAGTACATGGTGTTGACGTGCATGATTGCAATGGCCTGTCTGCGATTTCGGGCGGAAGCTTGCTTCCAGTGTAGAAAATATGGTAAGTTTGCAGGCCATATCTTACATTCATCTGCGAGTTCCTGAGCAACTCTGGTTGATACTCTCCGCTGCAAGTAGACTCTCCTGAGTACCAAACCAACGACATGACAGCTGCGGCATGCGGCTTCGAGTCCGGATGCGCAAATCATATTTGTAGATATATGGGATTCGTGAGTGAAACTGGCAGCCTTTGGGTTCAGTATGTCTCCAGAGCATTCTTCCTCCGCAATAGCAACGGGACGACCTAATGCGGAGGCCAAGAGGCGATCCATGATAAACAGTGACCTCCATAGCCTCCTTCGAGAAAGCTGCTCTTGCCCAGTCAAATGACTGTTGGCATCCTCTCGATGCAAACCTAGAGCGTATGATGTGCGAACCGCCATACCTTAACTATGATTAGCCGAAAGAAATCTGCTTTGAGCAAGTAGACTGACCAATATATGCAGCGGCAGTGTTTCTTTTTGCTTTCGTGATCATGAATATGGCCATCAGTAGTAACCCTTGTACCGTCCACAGATCGCCATCTTCGAACCCCACAAACGGATCACTGATGCTCTTAGCATGAAGGAAGAACAGTTCGGCCTGATTTGGATTTTTCGATCTCACAGCGGCGATGACACGGGCCTCATGACTTTCGGMTTCTGGAGTGGCGAATGAGAGTCCAATCGAAAACACGAGGTTGAGATGGCAAAGGTACACCTTGTCCGGGCTTAAAGGATCGTCATAACATTTATGTAAGTCATTGATGAACTCGTGCTCGTCAAATATTTCGACGATACCATGCATCTGCGTTGTCGTCAACTTTGCCACTAACCCATTCAGATTCTTGTTACGCACATGAGTAAAGTATGCATCCACAAGTATCAACGCAGTCTGTTTCTGGGGCAGCTGGTGCGTAAGATGAACG
This sequence comes from Cladonia macilenta KoLRI003786, assembly GCA_000444155.1. Classification (NCBI taxonomy): domain Eukaryota; kingdom Fungi; phylum Ascomycota; class Lecanoromycetes; order Lecanorales; family Cladoniaceae; genus Cladonia; species Cladonia macilenta. Next base: position 409,015 of record KE598623.1, read on the forward strand.
CCTGCTGGTAGCTTTAAGTGGACTTCGGTAAGCTCATTGCGTTTTGGGTCCTGTGTAAGCGGGCATTCACCGACAGTCCTTTCCACCATTTGGCGGATGATCTGCAGGAATGTAATGGTTGCGGCATCTCCCACGTATATCAGTCTTCCGGTGGGATCTCTTACCATTCGTGACATGGTGTGATTCTCCGCCTCTCCATGCCCATCCTCATGATTCCGCTGATCGGGCGGTCCTTGTGGAGTCTCAGCGCCTATGCCCTTTGCACTACCTTGGACCGATGAGCCGTTTCTGGCTGTTCGATAAGTCTCGTAAGCTTGGGAGTGATCGGAGGCATAATTGCCAGATTTAGGAGTCCAGGCGCTGCCGACCTCATGGGCAATACCGGTGGGGTCGGTGTCTCTCCTGAGCCTCTTGGGTGAAGTCTGGGAAGAAGCTGAACCCTCCAGGTCTTGTTCGCCGATGGCATAGATACATTCAAAATTTCTCTTTGCGCAGGTGTTGCAGGGTTGGCTTCCGTCGCACTGGTTTGAATAAGAAGCAGGATAAGCAGCTGACCTGATCGGCAAGTGGAGCAAAAGGGGAATACAAGGTATAGAACACACCTTTTGCTTCCGGCGCTTACAACTATCGCACGCATTAGCAGTGCGCTGCCTCTTCTCAGGATCGACCCTTGGCCGAGTCATCTTCCGAAGACCCAAGCGTCGGCTGTGTCCCCTGCACGCCTKCTCGTATATGTGCTAATCGCTGACTGCTGACTGTCAGATGGCTCAATTTAGAAGGTAAGATCACGATGATAATCGAGGTTACCGTCGAGGCACGGAGTCGTTGATTCAAATAGAGGTGAGAGTAACCTGGAGTAGGGGGCTGTTATTTGCCATGGAAAGAAGCCATTCTTCCACAGGATTCGAGGCCGTCCCGCAATATGATTAACTGCAAGGAGAGTTTGGTGGAGGGCCATCGTTACTGACTATAGGCTCCTGCAACGAAGCGTGTAAGCCGCTTAATACCCGAAGACACCCTTCGAAGTGCAAAGCTCGAAGCGTCATTGACTAAGATTATAACCCAATCAATGCACGCTCCAGGCGCTCGGCGGACCCGAACGCGAGGTACAGCATCAGGTTTTCACCAACTTATCTTTATGTGAGGGCAGAAGATTGCACATCACTTGCCGTATCTTTGTGCATAAGGCTGATTGGAAGACGTGATGAGAAGGATCGACAACTGGAAGCTTGACATGGGGGTTTCATACGCGGACCAACACCCGTCTTCGGGGTGAGGACGGTCGCTGGCGTGCTTAGGGAGATAGATGAGCCACTTAATAGCCAACTTACTCGTAACAATCAAGCCTGATGTAATCGTACGCCGTCTAGGGTACAAATCTTAACCTCGTCTCGGAAGCCAGTGGGTATCACACCACCACGACCATTCAAATGGTGTGCGGCCGATACATTCAAAGGAATATACAACAACAACATCTTGCAGTACTATCGACCTGCTGGTCTTCTCGTTTTTCAGACAGTGCCCGCAACCTTCATGAGCTGTCTCCTTCAGCTACCAAAACCAAGTACTCTAGGTAGTATTTGGTAGACCAAGTTTTGCTTCCTGTTAAAACACCGATACCCAGTGGGAGCCACCCACGCTAGAGATAACCTTACGGAGATAACGGACATTAATGGTACAGTACTTTAAGATGCACCAGAAAATGATCGGTCGGATTCTGGTAGCGTGCTTATGGCGTTTTGATCTCCTCGAACACAAGACGTGTCATCCTGACGGGCTGTACAGGCACGGCGGGCTTAGCAATGCTCGCAAGATGTATTGCATTGACCGCCGTCTCTAAAACTTTCGGTCTTTCCAAGTCTTGGTAAAGTCAATCGTATTTTGCACAAAAACTCGGCGCCTATTCGGAGAGCGTACTTGAGCAGTTGAAGGAAGCTTTAGGTTGTATGTGGCGCTAGAGATACCGGCAGGTCAAGGTCAGTGCAGAAAAGATCTGAGACGCGTCTATTGCTCCTCCGTGATATCAAGCGCATTTGCCTTGCAATTCAGAAGCTGATGGGAAAGCATTCCCAGAGAATGAAATACGAGACAATAGCTCTCACCTATTCCATCGTGGCAGCCAAAGTATCTGCGACGCTGAGCCTCCAATTCGACTTTGTCTCTATTTCTGGAGAAACAGCAAATGCTACCTTTTCATCCCGTGGTCCCCAGTTCATGAGCTGATCTTCTGCTGCAGGCAAATCGTAAGCCAGGACACTTCTCAGCTCTTTCTGCTATTATCAGACGCGAAACCGACACCTCCCTCCCTTATTCAGTCAGGCGTGAAAGCTCAAAGAATYAGTAAACCCTTCAGCTATGCATTGATGAATGAAATGGCATCTGTGCTTAGCTTCGCCTGGATAAGTGCAGTGAGTCCAAAGGAAAAGTTGGTGCAGGTTCTTCTTCACTGTGCGACGAGGGATGATCGAAAGAAAACGCGAAGAAGGCTCTCGAAGAGGAAGACATTACCTACAAAGGAGAGCGGAAACGCTCTTGGGATTCAAAGCGAAAAGGGGGGCATGAGGAGGCTTGTCTGATAATAGGTTAAACGGTCAAGTTCTTCTATCAGATGCACCCAACGATTCTACACATTCCCAAGGTTAGCCTACTTCTGACGTAGCGTTTATAGTTTCGGCATCTACAGTAGCTCTATGAACCGGCTCCGCCAATCGCCCGAGGCGCCAAATCTTATATTGGTCTAACTCAGCGCCAATGGAAAGTTCCGAACGTCAATTAGGAGAGGCACATGAGAAACAATTCAGCAGGTTTCCTTCTTCCCTAATTTTACCTTAAGTTGCATTCTCTATCAATTGTCTTCACCTCTATGGAAAGATAGATCATAAGAAGAATCAAAATAAATGTTTGGAAGACCCAAAATCCTCTTTTATCAAAATCAACAATACTGCCTCGCATGGACGAGTTCCCGACCCAATGCTGCTGACAAGCAACATTAATAGGTGCGAAGAGGCGTAGATTCAGCGCTACGACAAATGATATAGTTAGCTAAGGGTTTGGTGTTTCCGGAAGCTAGTAGCACCTGTCGACGATCGTCTTCAAAGGTCAACATTGAGAGGATCAGATCGACGGATCAAGCTCTTTGAAGAAGACACAGGCAGTACCCGCTTGATTGTGTAAGGGTTGGCCTTGCAGCAGCTCTAGCTGACCTGCCATTTGCCTTATGTTGAAGTTGATACATCTTTGGATACAGAGCGTGCTACGTGCTCCTATCCTCCACTTATGTTTCTACGATCGATAGCCTAGGCAAGTCTGACTCGGAAGTCAGTTCGGAAATAAAATGTCTGGGCCTGGGTACGCAGGAATTATTGCTATTGCTGCACCGGCGGGTTTGTACAAGCTTGTTACGGAGGGATGGGGCTGCTACGGCGGGGTGAGCTTAGTTGGGTACGACATATCTATTCTCGGTTTGGGATACTATCTTCCAGGGTTCGGAGACGAGCTGAGCACCAGAATCAGAGATGCAGGGTTCTGTGAAATGAGGGTGGTAGGCTTGAGGCACAGTGGTAGCGTCGATGCAATTAGGAAGCGGGCTTTGTATGCGACGAGACAATTTAGTGCGCAGTCGTCGACGAGGCATGAAATTAATTTTCCCAAGGACAAAACTCCAGGGACGACGATTTCCTCAGAAGGGTTTGTCTACAAGTATTCACTTAACGTATATACCTAGAAACCTCGATATGGATCGGAGCTTCGGTCGCTACCGCGATCTCAGGGTCCAATCCAGGAACGCGCAAGCGCCATAACACAGTAGTCCCTGCATAATCCTCCGTCGGCGTCACTTATGCAACTTATGCACCAAATTGCGGGGAGAGCTGTTGGCCACCAATTGCTTTTCACGCTTGCACTGGTCATCGGTCATCGTCGGCAGCAGCTCTCAGCTGACCTCCGACAACCATCATCTTTATCTTCATGTACCTCTGGTTCTGCTTCCTTGCCTCTATTTCACAATCTTGCACTCGTCTTCTGATGTTTACTCTATAAGTTACAGAAAAGACCAATGCATTGGCTCCTTGCAACAGTGGCCGCTGGCTCGGCACTGCTGGGTCTCCCTGTTGGGGGCTCGAAGCTCAAGCCGCCTGTGTTGCCCTTGACTGTGAGAAACCCGTACTTGAGCACATGGTTGGGGAGTGCGAGAGATGCGCCATGGGATAAATGGCCTATGTTCTGGACTGGTGAAGAGGTAGGGTTTGCCAGTCGGGAAGGGGTGTTGAATCCGGTTGACATTTGTGTTTAGATCGGCTTTGGTATCTTAGCTGCTGTTCCTGACAGCGGCTACGTTTATCCTCTTCTGGGAAGACCTCATGACTCCCTGGGTTCGAGAACAGACTCGGGGTGGGTATAAAAATCAACCGTGGGGGAAAAGGCTGACTCGTTAACTCTAGATACAACGTCTCTTTCTGTACCTACGTTGGCGCTACATTTGATGCTTCAACCACCAACTTGACGTACACAATACCCGCTCCCATCAAGTCAAAAGGATCAGGGGGATCACTCGCGCCTTTGGAGCTTATCATATCCTTTTTCTCGCCCATCACTCCAACTTCGACTCTGCGCCAGTCGATCCCCGCTTCCTACGTGACAGTGCATGTCTCAGGCGGCTTCAATGTGGATATCTACGTTGATGTGAACGGTCAATGGGTGAGCGGTAACAGGGGAAGCCGAATTGTCTGGGAATTCGGCCAGCAGCAGTTCGGGGATGGCAGAGGCTTGAAGACGTGGAAGATTAGGAGAGAGACAGAGCAGCTCCTCTCTGAATGGCGTGATCAGGCTGAATGGGGTACCTTACATTTCTCTGCGCCTTCGGATGTACGCCACGAATCTGGTACTTCCGGCCTCTTACGCCCTCGCTTTGCCCGGACTGGCACTCTTGAGAACGCTGTTGACGAGGATTATCGCGGTATCATGGAGGAAGAGCCAGTCTTCGCTTTCGCCAAATCCTTCCACCTGAATTCCTCATCATCTTCATCCACGCCAAGTAGTGCCAGCGTCATGTTCACTATAGCCCACATTCAAGACCCCGTAGTTCAGTTTGCTTCGGCGCGAGGCCTCACATTCATGAGACCGCTTTGGGCTTCATGGTTCTCCTCAGTCGAATCTCTACTCTCCTTCCATTACATGGACTACCATAATGCCGCAAGGCTGGCGGCCAATTACTCTGAACAGCTTGCAAAAGATGCTTACAAGTCCGGAGCTGAGGATTACGTTGACATCGTTGGTTTAAGTGCTCGCCAGGTGATGGGCGCCACAAGCTTCGCCGGTACACCTGACAGCCCAATCCTGTTCCTCAAAGAAATCTCTTCCAATGGTAACTTCCAGACCATCGATGTGATCTTTCCAGCTTTCTCCTTCTTCCTTTACACCAATCCTCGCTGGCTAGCCTACATACTAGAACCGCTCTTGGAGCACACCTTGAGCGGCCAGTATCCCAATAAGTACGCCATGCACGATCTTGGTGCCCATTTTCCGAATGCTACTGGCCATCCTGACGGAAGAGATGAGTATATGCCTGTAGAAGAATGCGGGAATATTCTAATCATGGGCTTGGCTATCGTAAACAGTCTCAATTATGAGACAGGTGTGGCTGCTGGCTCGCACTGGTCAAGCTTGGGTAGCCACGAATTCATTGGAAACCCTACGACGAGCCCCTTCACTTTGAGAAGTCTCGAGGCGAGAGATGGTATCTGGGGACTTGATGATTCATGGGGCGGGCCCACCAAGGGCGGGAAGCAAGCCCGAAAGTGGGTGGAAAGAAGTTACACGTTGTGGAAGCAATGGACAGGCTATCTCGTCGAGTTTTCTTTGGAGCCTGAACATCAATGTATGCATTTTGAGGTCTTTGTCTCCTGTTTRAGAATTTCCACTAATGGTTCGCAGTGTCAACGGATGACTTTGCTGGACCCCTTGAACTCCAGACTAATCTAGCTCTCAAAGGCATCCTTGGCATCAAAGCTATGAGTGGTATAGCTAAAGTAGTCGGCAATACGGAAGACTATAAACACTATAAGGTTTGCGTCATCCTCTTCTGCAGCGACCTTCACTGCTGACAGCAGAAATTCAGAACATCTCAGAGACCTACCTGAAGAAGTGGGAAGACTTTGCTATCTCTCGCGATGGTACTCATGCCAAGCTTGCTTACAACTGGTACGGCTCCTGGACCACTCTATACAACCTATTCGCCGACTCGCTCCTCTGCTTCCACCTCGAAGGCACAGTCTTAGCCAAATCCGAATTTCCCAGCCGCATCCAACACCAGGATCGTGACCAAACCCCCCTCGACGCACCAGGAGACAAAACCCCATCCAAACCCCGCACCGGCTTCGTCCCCCAGCACATCTACAAAATGCAATCAGACTGGTACCGCGCCGTCCGCCAACGCTACGGCCTCCCCCTCGACTCCCGCCACCTCTACACCAAATCCGACTGGGAATTCTTCGCCGCGGCCGTCGCCTCGAAAACCACACGCGCCGAGATCCTGGAGAGTGTGGCTAAATGGATCAATGAGACGAGCACGGATCGCCCGTTGACGGATCTTTATGACACGGAGGGTGAGGGAGGGTTTCCGGGGATTGCGTTTATGGCGAGACCGGTTGTGGGCGGGCATTTTGCGTTTTTGACGTTGGGGAAGGCGTGTGGGGGCAAGGCGGGTGATGGGTTGGCGTTTCTGGAGGTGGGAGAGGAGAAGGGGGGAGAAGGAGGGAGGCTGGGGAATCAGAACGTTTTGAGTATGGCGGCAGCCAGCGCGGAGTTGTGAGGATGAAAAATGAGTGAGTGAGTGAGTGAGTGAGTGAGTGAGTGAGTGAGTGAGTGAGTGAGTGAGTGAACGAGTATGAACGAGAAAAGGGGTTTTGGGATGGATGCATCGTATATCTGTATGAAAATGACTGCACGCGGCCGTTGCATCTTGGGTTTGGACGGGGTTGGAAAAACTTGTATGTGTACACGAGCTCAATAGGTAACGAATCGATGATCAATCATTCCTATACATTCTCGCCTATCCCTTGGTGCACGCTTTCCACAGCAGCAACGTCCACCACTGGAAGCTATTCAGCCTACCTATCCCTTTCTACCCATCCCACCCCTTAAGCGCCACCCTTTTCGTCTCTTCTTTAACCCTCCTCCTAACCGCCAACGCATCTCCCTCTTTCACCCTCTCATACGGAAGATCCGTCGGCACACCAGTCCCACCAACAACCCTCCTATTAACATCTTGAAAAAGCTCCCACATCTTCCTCTTCGATAGCGCGCTCGCTCCTTTCGGATCAGTCTGCTTTCTTCCCTGCAGGACGCCGTTGATGAGGGTTTCGTGGAGATTATTGGCTGTCCATAGGGTGGAGATGTTGCAGCTCTTAGTTCTAATGGTGTGTTTGGAGTTGGAGCTAGGGATTGTGTTGTTGTTGTGGCGGGAGTAAGCGAAGGATAATGATGTGGGATTTACATGAAAGGGGTGGTAAGCGTAGCCCTGAGGCCAGGTTTGATGCGTGAGAGGTGCCATGCGGCCTGAGGGGCTGAAGGAGCGGGAGCAGGCGTGTGGTCTGTGTTGGGATGAGGGGAGAATGAGGGTGTGGATGTAGGCGTTTGAGGGGGAGATGAGAAGGGAGGTGCTGGATGAGAGGAGGGATGTGCATTGTCTTAAGGCGAGTTTGTCGGAGCAGGATTTTGAGAGGGTTGGGGGTGCGTCGGGGCGAGCTTATGTGCATATTTAATTGAAGGGATATGTGGAGTTTGTTGATGGTAGTTGCTTACAAGGTTTTCGTCGAACAACGCCTAATTGAGAAAATGATCCACGACCGAGGAGAGGCTGCGCACCGTTCTCAGTAGGTGGAATGACAGGCCATGGTGTGGCATTGTCTTGGGCTTCCATTACGAGCTCCATGCTGGCGTCTCCGCAAGGGGCTTCGGAACAGTACATCATTATCTTCAGGTCTTCATGTATAGTGTAAGGCTGAGATCTCGATGATGGAGAGTCTGATTCGTGTTCATTCTTACGGCGGAGTAAGCAGGACTCATACGTAGATGAAGATGCTAGCAAATAAGCTTCCTGCAGGAGAAAATGATTGAAGGCTCGTATGGCGAGAATCTCGGCATGCCAGTCGTGTAAGACGGTTCCGCTGTCTAGAAGAGCTTTTTGGTTTGCGGGTAGACACTTCATCCCAGTACTTGGCTTATTGTTAGTACTTCTACTCTAGAGAGAAGTATAGACGAAATTCTATACCCCAATGCGACACATCTGATAGCTCCATCTGGTATCGTTGGATCAGTGTCTTAGAAACAATCGGATTCGCGAATACATATCACCTCTAACAATTGCAATGCCAATCAGCGGTATCCACTCACTGACGCCATTTGTAGATGTTCTAGGCTTGCATTTGGCTGGCAAGGAATCGAATATGCCATGGATGGATCGGGCTATCTGATCTTCAAGAGATTCTTCAACTATTTTTCCATGGACATTATTTGTTGTACTGTTGTAATTCCGGACATTTTCTGTTCCATGCCTGTTGACGGGAGAGTCTTCCATTCAATTTGTTMCGAAGCATTGTATTGTCGCGTAACACCTCTTTAATAATTGTTAATCATTTGAGCTTGTAGTAGAAGTAGAAGCAATTGAACTTCTGGAAATCCTACCCGCATTCTCGCTAGGCTAGGGTGCAGGCCTAGACTGCGGCCCGGGCGGTCGCTCCCGTGCARGCCTCCCGGGGCCCAGTCCCTTGGAACTCCGTACGAGTAATCATTGCACCGCTCTTTCCTTACACAGCACTTTCTATGTGGAAAACTGGGCAAAATGAATGCTTTTGGTGAGTCTCCCTTGCAAAATTCTCAGTCATGTCATTCAGCGCGCTATACCGTAAMGTGGCACACWCACTGACCACCCCCGCAGTGCCGAAAAACCGGAGGGTATATTATCATTGTGGCCCGAACTGTATTGAAAGGACTACTGACATTCCTGCAGCCAAAATTCGAACTGCAATTGAAGGTGGGCATATATGAATTACCAGCAAGCTGCCTCGACTTATTGATCATTAGATACTGGATCTTAACAACGTCCCTCTCGTCGCTGGAACTTCCTTCGTGAAATGGCATCTGCCGTCTTCCACTTCCGCCGAGCACCGTGGGCATACCTCAAAGGCCATGATTCGAGACCACAAGGTCTCTTGGGATTACGTTAGGAAACTCCCTGTACGTCTTACAGTTGACCGCAATGGAATGCTGCAAGAGACGGAAATAAATTTTGAGGTATTACAAGAATACTCGCCGGGAACCAGGGCAGAAAGAATTGTATTGGGCAACGTAAGATTGAACCTAGCTGAGTTTGTGGGTGGGAGCGACGATGGGGAAGAGGCTGTTACCAGGAGGTACTTGATGCAGGACAGCAAAATTAACAGCACGCTGAATGTCCGTGCTCTATGATTGATGCTAATCTACACGTACATGCTGACAATTTTTATAGATTGGTATATTCATGAAGCAAATCGATGGTGACAGGAATTTCGAAGCGCCACCACTTAAGAGCGCCCCCGTCTTTGGAGGCATAGCGGGGATTCTGACGGCAGAACGAGGCGACACAGACGACGGTGGTAATGTCCCTTCTATGTCTTCTAAAGCTCGAGAAAGTGGCCGACTGCAGGACATGTACCGACGTACACTCGCCGCCTCGTGGGCAGCACAAGCGGGCGAGCTGCCCGCCGACAAATGCATCGAGGATATATTTAATGGCGGAGATGGCTGGGGCAGTCCAGACGAGTTGGTTGCAACCCCAAGTCCAAGGATCGGTGGAGGTAGTACGGATGATGAAAGTGATACGGAAAATAGGACTGTTCGGCGTCATAAACGAAACACTTCCGGTACTGGAAGTCATGAGACACTGAAGCCATTTCTGCGCCAACGCAATAGCAATAAGAGTGATACTACCACCGGTGCCGTTAGCGGGAGGGGCAGTATAGCACAACAGGTCCATCCAGATCATCATGCCAAGGAGCACACGTACAGGCGGCCGAATGAGATTGACGAGTTCTCTGCCAGGGAGGACCTTAGGAGTTGGGAGATCTCGCCAATGGATTAAAAGAAACATCAGATAATGGGATCTCAACTCTCGCAAGGAACAATCTTGACTTCGTCAAAGATCTCAAAGGTTGCCCACCTGCCTTCTCGGCTGCCACATCTATCCTTAAGCACCTCAAGCACAATAGCCTTCTTGAAAGAGGATGCATCGCCTCTAGTACCGTRTGCAATCGCTGCATCGTTAGCGGTCTTCGGTATCGTCGACATGAATATTGAGGTATCAATCAGATATGTGAACGTCTTACCGAGTGCGGGTTTGCCGGGTGTGGAAGAGAACACCGAGACGTTGTCTTCCGGTTGACGCTTGTACTCTCGATTGCTAGAGGCAGAAAGACCCACCGCAGCGTTGGTCAGGACAGTGCAGATATGGTGACGGGAGGTAAGGAAATGCAGAGACCGCATGAAGCTTGCGAGTAGGGCTTGACCTTGAGTTTGCGACTTCGCCATCAGGGAGCCAACGACGTTCGTGATTGAGTCGACGACAATCAAGCCTACTTGTCCAACGCCTTTAGAGACTTGCTCAGCCGGCGGATCTTCATCTTCGTCAAGCTCTTCTTCACTGTCACCAACCTCGTCCCTCATCTTTCTGGGAGCCTCCCCAGATCCCCTTGGAACGCCCTCTCTCATCTCGCTCAGCTCGCCGACAGCCTCAATCACGCCTGCAAAGTCGAAAATTCTCATTACTTTCACTCGATCGAGCATAGTTGTTGCTTCTTCGACAAAAGCCTGCTTGGATTCTTCGGCATTGGGTTGCACTTTCTCGTACACGTAACCAGATTGTTGATAGCTTTCCCGTTGATACTTGGCTTGGAGACGGAATACCAGCACATTCCGCAATCGCAATGGGGAGAACGACCCTGAACTGTCAATGAAGGCTACTTCGCCGATTGGGAAAGCCAGGAGATGAGACGCTATGACATGATAGACCAACTGACGTGGATTAGAATTGTCCAGTTGTTTTTATATGCGAAACTAATGTGTACTCTTGGAATGGGAAGGACCAGAATTGCATCTATTCACAACAAAGATGGAAGAGGAAACCCAGATAGGAGGACATTATTCAGACTTACCAGAGTCTTCCCAGTGCCACTAGCTCCAGCAATTGAAGTGATTTCTCCATACCTGAATCCTCCACTTAAAGCTCCTTCATCTAACGCGGCAGAGCCCGTGCTTGCAGGTGGCGGTCTAGTATCTTCATGTGCTCTAGCTGCCGCAAGAAGGTTGGATCCTAACAGGGGCGGAGCAGGCAAGGCGGTGACTGACATGATATAGTCTGATAGATAGCAATCGGACAGAATTTTTTGTTAGATCAAGGGCAGAATCGAAAATCAGTATAGCATGATCTCGCTATATTGATGTAGCATTGTTATTCTAGCATCGTTCTTCACTGAGCCAACCCCAGAGCTCTTCAACATTTATGAATTTTAATACCAGGACCTAACCCTGTAAAGCATGAATTGTTGTGCCAGAAGGCTTAGATCCATTCGATATGAGCCCGCGGACATAAGACGGAGTTAACCCATGCATTCACCTCTAAAGAATACACCGTACTCCCAAGCCCCTACAACCTTCCTCCACCATTCCCTCCCTCGGCATGGCCGACACCACAATGAACTCCCCCCCCAAATCGCCTCCCTCGCCCAGCACCTCCCCCTCCGAGCCCCTCTACGGCGGCTACACCCGCTTCGAACTCGAACTCGAGGTACCTCCCCTCCCCCCTTCCTCCACCTTCTCACTAACCCCCCTTCCCCTCCAGTTCATAACCCTCCTCTCCTCCCCCCTCTACCTCAACCATCTCGCCTCCCTAAAACTGCTCCAGTCCCCCGATTTCATCGCCTACCTATCTTATTTGCGGTACTGGACTAGACCGGAGTATATCAAGTATTTGAGGTATCCGGGACCGACGTTGAAGGCGTTGGAGTTGTTGCAGGAAGAGAGGTTTAGGAGAGAGATTTTGAGGCCGGATGTGGTGGGGCGGAAGGAGGGAGTGGGGATGAGGGGTGAGGGGGAGGTGATGCGTGAGGGTTGAGGCGGGGGGAAAGCTGTATGGTGGAGGGTTTGTTAGGTGTTGGCTACTTCATGATGACTGGGAATAAAACGAAATCAGCAGCGCCTGTACAGCTGGCGAACACAGGACAGGGCGAGGGCATCTGGTTTACAGATGGCCTTTGATCGTTAATTACGAGGCGAAGCTTTACGCTTCAATTATTCGTCGTCGTCCTCATCGTCTTCCTCTTCCTCTGTCCCATCTCCTTCCTCCTCCTCTGCTTCTTCTTCCTCCTCGTCTCTCGCCCTTCGATTCCTCCCCGAAGAGCGCCTAATTTGCTTCTTAGAGCCCCTCCTCCCATTCCTCCGACTGGACTGCTCCGGCTCCGGTTCCTGCTCCTGCTCCCCATCTTCCACTTCTGCATCCTCTCCTCCAGCTTCCTCATTATTTACTGGTCTCTTCTTCTCAATAACCACGTCCCCCAGACTCCTCACCAACCGTTTCTCCAACTCCTCCGCCTCCGCGTCTTTCTTGTTATAGACCTTCTTCACTAGACCCGCTACGCCCCTCTCTCCGACCTCAACCTTACCCCTCGGGCCAATCACGTAATCTACGGTCTCTTCCCCACCTCCATCTCTTTCTCGGACTTTGACGATATACTGTTCCCTCTCCATACGCTTGAGCACCTTTTCCGTCTTTTCCCCATGCAAGACATAGTTGTCTGCATTCATGCGTTTCAAATGCTTCTCAAGACGTGCTTCTGAAATGGTTGAAGAAGGAGAGAGATAGATCAGCGCAAGTATGAAAGTAGTGAGGCCAACGTATGCTGCTTCGGCAGCCGGAGAGGGGATCTGTGCCGGTGGGAGGATATTAGGTTTGCGAAAACGAGGAGGCAGCATTGATGTTAGAATATAGGCTTTCGATGTTGTGGAGGAGGTAACTCCAGAGCGTGCTGCGGTACGTTTCTGGCTAATGGTGACTTTGTCTTTCTGGGGAAGCTCGGTCATTTCCATGCCGAAGACTGAACGAAGCTGATTCTGGGCTTCGGAGAAGACGTGTTTGAATTGACGGCCGGTGTTTGGTGCCATTACTGGTACCGCGTCAGCTCAACTGTTATCAGCAGGGAATGTGGGAACGAAAAGAGCTACCTTTTGCTGTTATGTCTGCTCTCCGTATTGGCTGTCTGGAGTATTCGCTGGCTAAGGCTAATCGAACAAGCTTTTTAACCATCTGATCATGACTGCTGCCACCTTGTGTGTCGCCATCGGCCTCGCCATCAACGCCATCGTCGGTGGAAGATGCTTCGGAGGGAGAGGGGGAGTGTCGACGGCGCGTGGGTGGGGGAGATTGTTCGGGCTCCGCTTGCTGTTTTAAGTCAGCATTTGCTGTGTGATTATGCTTGAGGAAGTCATCTAGTTACCTACAGCTCGGCGCTTGCGATTGATGATTGGCATGGTCAGCTCATTGACTTATAAATTGTGAGAACCTGGTGACATAGAGTATTTCAACGCGGTTGAGTGAAGTCAGACGCGTTCTATCTTAGTTGTTCTAAGTCCGATGGGCGGAATTAAATCCGAGAGAAGCTTGGCCCTGGCTTTCAAGTTTAGACCTTTAAAACCAGTGGCATCTGGTGACAGTTGGGGCACCAACATATGGCAGTTCCGGCACAGCAGTCCCGAGCTCATGTGGTTCTTAAAGCAGTCTGGCATGCTACCAATGCCAATATTCCTTCATTGCGCCATCTCAGAGCTCGACACCCGGATACTTTGAAGCTCGAGCTCACCCTCCGCATTCTGCTCACGTACCTACCAGAAGGCACTGAGCCAGCATTATACACGGGCTTCCTTCATGAGCTCTCAAAAGGGAAGGCAGATGACCACACCGAAGTACCACCAGGCTCTCCCTCGCAGCTGGAAGAAGCCATATCTGAAAATGAGGCCCGTCTCCGTGTCAGAAGCTTGCATCTCGCGCCTCTGATCGACAATGAATCTCCTGTCTACCAGGACGCCGATCCCATCACTCTCTTCCTTCTACGTCAAGCCCACAGAATAGACGCAGAGACTGGCTCTCTGGGGCTGGTGTCTGAACTCTTAGAAACTTTCGTCGATCATTCGGAAACATTACGCACATGGATGATATCCACTCTCCTACCGCTTTTAAGAATAGACTATGAATACTACCCCACCTTATCACCACCACACGTGTTGCAGGACTTTGAAAAGCTCGATGAAAGCGTTGGTATCCAGTCATTACTGTCTCATGCTGCCCATCGTTCAATCTCAGGAGATAAGCAAGAAGCTCAACAAGAGATATGCAGAGATCTTAAAGGGCTAGTCGGGCCATGGATGTATGGAGAGAGGACCAGAAAGCGGCGAAAATTGAGCCACAGGAGCAGGCGAAAGAGCTCAATCACCTCTGTGCGTGCTACTGCGAACGACGAGGGTATGAATCAAATTGGCCACGATACCGGTTGGTCCAACGTGAACGAATGGTTGTTGAATCTTTCATTGCGAGACTTTCCGTGGTCTGTCAAAGTCATCGAGCAGTGGCATGGACCTGCTGATGTTGACTATGGCGAGTGGGGAGCGGGATGCCAACAATTCAGTAACGAAGAGCTGCGAGCTGCGAACCACTACTACGCGCAAACAGGTCTAGCTATTATATACTCAGCAAATGAATCCTCTCAGGCAATAATCATGAGCTCTGACCGCATTCTCAGGAATGTCGCGGCGCGTCTTGATCTTCACGAACACTCAGATACTGGGAATTTAGATCTCAAGAGGACTGCTACTCGTGTCACAAGTGGAATTTCCCGTGAATATCTTGAGAGCGTTTCGCCAATTCATCTCTTACATAATTCGCTTCTACGACCACAGAATCCCCTTACCGATCCTACTGACTCTGCAATGTCCTTGATTAATCTCCTTAATGCTTCATGCTACAAGCTTTTAATACTCGGAAATCCCAAATCTGTTCGAAGTGTGGCCGAACTATGTATTTCTGCTACGGCGGATGACCAGTGGGCAGAATTGCGGAAGATGTTGCACATATTGAAGACAGATACGCTAGACAAGAGCCACTGGGATGCGACACGAAGGCAAATGCTCTGGCTTCGAAATTGGGAACAGCAGACAGAGAGGGTACAGGAAACCCGGGGCGTCTTCAGCAAAATAGTCGAGACCGATCTGGAGCGTGAGATTCTGCGGGCCATGTTAGACGTTACGGAGAATAGTGGGCAAACTAGCCCAGCGGTAGAGATATACTGCACCCAAAAACCTTTGCCTCTACCGATGGCTACCGTGGAGAGCACAGTACTGAGCGCGATTTTTTCCCATTATGATGCCGCGAGCAATGGGAATCGAACAATAGGCCAGATGCTCAAAGCGTCCAATATATTGAAAGCTTTCCAAGACTTATTTCCCGACTCAGCAGCATTCGCACAGACTAATGCATTGTTATCAGCAACACATGCTATGTCATCCTATAAATTAGTGCTTCAGCATGACGTTCTATTCCGGCCAGTTAATATAAGAGCTCACAAAGATCCCATATCGCTGATTGGTAAGATACTTGATCAAAACAAGCGATCATATGCCCAGCTTGACAGGCTGCTTGACATTGGCCAGCATCTGGTAGCAGCGGGGCTTCCACAAGATGCGCGGACTGCCTCAGCAAGAAAGCTTAGCAAAATCGATTTCGACCAAGAATCTGCCATGGCCCGGCGGAGGATCCTACAAATGGCGATTGAAGCTGCACTTAAAGAAGATGATTTTGATACCGCTTACTCTTACGTGGTCACGCGTCTCCCTTTTATGAGTCAGCCAAAGTCAAGTGTCCCGAGTGAGCAAGCCCAAGCCGTTATGCAAGATGACATCTCATGGCGAGCTGCATACCAAGTTGGCAAAAGCGATGCTAGTAGGCATAATACGTCGATACTAAGGCGCTTTGAGCAACGGGAAGAACTTCTTTCTCAGGCATTGCTATTAGCGCCCGCTGCAGCTTTATCTGATATACTAGGTACATGGCAGAAATGCGAACAGGACTTGAACGCCGAAATAGCACGCGAGGTAGCGCAAGCAGATGAATGGGATAATAAAGGAGACCGCAAAGTGCCTGGAAACTTTGCTACAGACTTGAGTCCAATTTCTCGCAATACACGGGATGTGACCCGAAGCTCTCTGTCCGAGGAAGCGCCAATGGGACTATTCGACGTGGCAAGAGGTGCAGCTGCCGCCCTCAGTAAGAATGCGTTCTCTCTCCGAGGAACTCAGAAGGAGGGATCTAGCTCCACGAAGACGGCCCGTGATAGACCACTTAGCACTGTGAGTGTGGGAAGCAGTGATGAAGGGAGCGTTGGTGGAGCCGGGAGTCTTGAGAGGGTGAGAAAGCGGGACGTGGTTAGTAACATGGTCACTGGAGGGTTGGCCTCTGGCATAGGATGGGTCATAGGTGAGTCAAAGAGTCTTCGTAGAAGCCTGTACGCTGAGTGATCGCTTTAGGTGCCCCACCTGTAAGGCAAGAGTGATGTGGGGACTGCAGATATTGATAGGCAAAAGTTCAATGCGGGGAACTGGTCCACTGACGATGAGTCATTATGAGTGAAGGGGGTTCTTGGTTGTCATGCGTCTATGACACAAAGCGAGAAGCGGCAACTGTTATGGTTGATGAGATACAGTTCCACAGAGCTTTTCCTAGCGA
This sequence comes from Cladonia macilenta KoLRI003786, assembly GCA_000444155.1. Classification (NCBI taxonomy): domain Eukaryota; kingdom Fungi; phylum Ascomycota; class Lecanoromycetes; order Lecanorales; family Cladoniaceae; genus Cladonia; species Cladonia macilenta. The sequence goes on from KE598623.1 coordinate 425,816, forward strand.
CTCAGCGATTCCTGACGTACCGGGGTCTCTGGATGAGTAGGGCTGTGGGGACGGATCTTGAACATGATATATTCAGATCCTCTTGCTGCCTATGAAGTCTTTAACCTGCGAACTACCTAAGAAGCTTAAGGAAGCTGCCATTACAGTAATATGCATAGTTAGATACCCCTAGATAGTTGCATTCCTACCACGACAGTACATACGAAAGCAATTCATTAATCTGAGAGTGTCCGTGCATCCCAACAAGATCGTCACCATCTCCTTATAGTCCCAGAGACCATAGAAGGAGAGTCCTCTACAGATCCTCCATAAGTTCGCTTGAAGTGCTAAGTGGACACTTCTTCGAAGACACCCATCACGTCAGTCTAGTCCAAAAAAGGCCTAGGTGATTACGGCGCCTCACGGCGCTAAAGCAAGACTTAAAACCCTTCGTTTTCGCACATTTGATTTTGAAGGTTGTCCGTCATACCTATCTGGCTACAGATTACCTGACAGTGTGTAGCGCTCCCCTCTCGTTCAAGACATCGAATATTGACGAGGAGAAACAGATCCTTCATTTTCACACACTTCAAACTACAACCACACTTAGTTAAAGACTTCATCACACTCGCCAACATGGGGTATGTGTCATTCTCTTCAGCTGCTCTTCCCACAGCTCATGGCCTATCCTATTCTTCCCATGAACGATCACTGACTATGCTTCCCATCACAGTAAAGAGAAGATGCACATCAACGTGGTCGTTATCGGCCACGTCGATTCTGGCAAGTCAACAACTACAGGTACAGCCTCGAGCCATCCTCTTGTCGCCACACATACTCATATATCTTAGGTCATTTGATCTACAAGTGCGGTGGTATTGACAAGCGTACTATCGAGAAATTTGAGAAGGTGCGTTCATCATACTCAATGTCGGAAGGCTTGATGAAAATTTCGAGTCACACTTGTGGGGCGGGGCAAAATGTTTTTTTTGCCCCGCTATTCGCTACAGCGATCGCAGGAATTCCTTATCGCAGCGCACGCAAGGCACCAACACAACGAATGCTGACGTCCCATGTAGGAAGCCGCCGAGTTGGGCAAAGGCTCCTTCAAGTACGCTTGGGTCCTCGACAAGCTAAAGGCCGAGCGTGAACGTGGTATTACAATCGACATTGCGCTATGGAAATTCGAAACACCCAAGTACTACGTCACCGTCATTGGTAAGTAGCATTGCCCTATCCAATACATGAAGCATGTATGCTAAGAGCTTGATGCAGACGCTCCTGGCCATCGTGATTTTATCAAGAACATGATTACTGGTACCTCCCAAGCCGACTGTGCCATTCTTATTATCGCTGCCGGTACTGGTGAATTCGAAGCTGGTATCTCCAAGGATGGTCAGACCCGTGAGCATGCTCTGCTTGCCTTCACCTTGGGTGTCAGGCAACTTATTGTTGCCATCAACAAAATGGACACCGCCAAGTGGTCCGGCGACCGTTACCAAGAAATTATCAAGGAAACTTCCAACTTTATTAAGAAGGTTGGATACAACCCAAAGACCGTTCCTTTCGTTCCCATCTCTGGTTTCAACGGTGACAACATGATCGACGAGTCCTCCAACTGCCCATGGTACAAGGGTTGGGAGAAGGAAACCAAGACTAAAACCACTGGCAAGACCCTCCTTGAGGCCATCGATGCCATCGACCCCCCAGCACGTCCCACTGATAAGCCCCTTCGTCTTCCCCTCCAGGATGTCTACAAGATCGGTGGTATTGGCACGGTTCCCGTCGGACGTGTTGAGACCGGTGTTATCAAGGCCGGCATGGTAAGTACAATGGTTAACCACTTTTCAAAAACATCCACTGATTTATTTCCGATCTAGGTTGTCACCTTCGCCCCTGCCAACGTGACCACTGAAGTCAAGTCCGTGGAGATGCACCACGAACAGCTCGTCGAGGGTCTTCCAGGAGATAACGTGGGCTTCAACGTAAAGAACGTCTCCGTCAAGGAGATTCGTCGTGGCAACGTTGCTGGTGACTCTAAGAACGACCCCCCCAAGGGTGCCGATTCGTTCAACGCCCAGGTCATCGTCCTTAACCACCCTGGTCAAGTTGGCGCTGGTTACGCACCTGTGCTTGACTGCCACACTGCTCACATCGCCTGCAAGTTTTCTGAGCTTTTGGAGAAGATCGATCGTCGTACTGGCAAGTCGATCGAAAACACCCCTAAATTTATCAAGTCTGGTGATGCAGCCATCGTTAAGATGATCCCATCTAAGCCTATGTGTGTCGAGGCCTTCAGTGATTACCCGCCTTTGGGACGTTTCGCCGTCCGTGATATGAGACAGGTGAGTCAATGGCCACTTGCAAGATCTGTTTGTTCTTATTACTAACTGTGACATTTCAGACCGTCGCTGTCGGTGTTATCAAGAGCGTGGCCAAGACCGAGAAGAGCGGTGGCAAGGTCACCAAGGCTGCTCAAAAAGCCACTGGCAAGAAGTAGGGAAGTTCATGACTTTAAAGTCAAAAGGGGGAAGGTGTTTGTGGTGGGCGATGGTACAAAATGACTGGCAAACATCATCACCAGGCATTCGGCATCGTGGTTCATTCTAGCGCTGTCTTCACTCTACTTTGGTCATACCATTTCCCTAACATCCTGCTATGGCGTCTTACTCCGCATATGGCTACGGTTGAATGAGCTTGGCGACGATGTGACGAGGTGTCTTTTTCCTTTGTTGATAAAAACGATGGGATGAAGGGGGTTTTGCTTGCATGGCTTGTCAAATAGATTTCTGTTTTCCTAGAACAATCAAGCTATGAGAGGCAACACTCGAAATCTACTGTGGCCCCCGTAAAACTGACCGTACGGACCGCAGCGTTATAGGTGGCTAACGAATAACTCCCTTAAAGAGCTTAAAATTTATCCGAGCACACAGGGATGAACTTCCAGAACGCCAATTTGCAGGAAGCCTTGCCCACTAAGTCTATAACTTGACGATGCTCTGCAAGTGACAATATACGGCAATGCGGCCTAAAAAGGAAGTTTGGCTGTGCCAAGCCACCTCATCAGTCATCTCTGCCGCATAGGACGGACATCTACGATGACTGATGCCCGAGATATACGTATTACGGACAACTCCGATTATCTACACAACATCTGTCGTAACCATGCGATCCTCTTCTGTTCTTTGTTATCCTCTGTTGCTCAATTTCTAACGCTCCTCGGAGTCAAGATTACCAGAGCTCCTTCTTGTTTAGATTTGTTTATCACTCAGGCTGCACTTGCAGATAGCACCGATTCACAATGAACGCCATGCGCACGAAATGTCGTCCGAAACACCAGGTCCTCATTCTCAAATGCTATCCCAGATTCCAGAAGAACGTTCAGGATGTCAAACCAAATTCGAGTGAGCTCAGCTACTTATTGTATTATGCCAGCACGCGACGAAGTAAGCTCCAGAAAGTGGGGTCTTTCCTGGAGAAGAAAGCCACAAGCGATGTATACAAAGGCAAAATAGGGTATGTGGCTCTATTGAAATGCAATTGGCCGTAACGAAGCTAACTATAATCGATGTAGCAACGTACAGGTCACTCTCCGGATCATCAAAGCGCTGATTGAAAAATTGCCTCGAGACATTCCTCTCTATGCACCATATGTCCTTCGAATACTGGATGTCGTCCTGCGCTCAAAGGATCTCTCTATGGTCGAAGAGTCAATACCAACTTTCCAAGCCTTTTGTGAATACCACGACGTAGCTACCCTGGCAGCAGACCAAGAGCATATTGCACAATATGAGTCCATTGTAAGGACCTACGCGAGCTACGCAGCCTTGAAAACCCCAGTACAGCCGAAGGGCGGGATTAACACAGCAATAGCGATACGGTGGAGGAATGCTGGCTTGCAGGCATTGAAGAGCATTACTGCCTCGGAGGCCGTGGGAGCCGACGGGGGAAAGCAGATGAATATCATAATGCCAGTCATACTTCAAAATTTGCAATTAGGAGACGAGGGCCATCTCCGTGAGCTGCAGGCCCGTGCCCAGGCCACGGAAGCCGAGGAGGTAGAACAGGCGAGTAGAAGGCGTATGAGTATTGCAACGGTTCGGACTACCGAAGGGACTTCAAGACCCATCTCTGCTGCAATGACCGGGACAGCCGACGATGCAGATCGTGTGGCCGAAGAAGAGGTGGGAGTACAAGCCATCCAATGCTTAAAGCAAATCATCGTGGCCAACAATCGAGCGCAGATACGACTAGCTACTGGCGCAATACTGAAATTCATTCTGACAACGGCACCTAACAGGCGGCCTGAGACAAGCAGAAGTACCAGGTCCAATACCTCCGGGACTTGGGCGACGACGCTAATGGAAATGGTTACTCGATGGGCACCGGTGCAAGATCGCTTTGTGATTGTGGTGACCCTTGTTGCAACGCTGGTCAGGAGTCCTGTGATCGAAGAAAATTTAGAGCAGCATTTATTACTTGTCTCCCTCATTGGATGGTTATTACGGTCTGACATCAACATGATCGGTCTGAGCGTGATGGATGTGCTCCTTGGTTTAATCCAGCATATTCTTTTACTTCTACAATTAGGCGGTAATGGATCGACTGTTCTGCCACACCACCAGCAGACGGATGCAATTGACCTGTTCAAGGGGACAGGAGACTTCGTTGATGGAGCATTGTCGCCAAGCGCGGAGAAAGCCGATGAGAACGTTGACGAATCGCAGCCTTCCACGAACCGACAACGGCTGCTTGACAGATTACAAAGATGTATAGGTGATCTCGCCACACATATATATTATTCCGATCAGATCTCAGATATAATTACTGCAATCCTACTTCGACTTAAACCTTCACCCATGTCAGGTGTAGCGACAGCAGCTGCAGCTATTGAACATCCTCAGGCTGCAGCGAATGCTATCTCAGCATCAGCCAACCTCAAAGAAAATCCAGAGACAGATGAGTTCTTCTCCTTTGGTACAGCACGTGTCACTGCGCTCAAAGCAATAAAGGAAGTTCTCACAGTGGCCAACATGAAAAGTACTGCCAGTGGAGGCACTGCTATTGGGCGTAATCGGGTTGGTGTGCAGGTATGGGAAGGCACACAATGGCTCCTTAGAGATGACGATAAAAGGGTCAGAAGGGCTTATGTCGACTCCCTATTGACCTGGTTGAGGTTGGAGATGAGTTCGAATGATCTTCGAGTGCTCGAAGATAAGCGCAAGCTGTTAAGAACCGCTTCGAAGACAGATGTCAACAGCAACAGAAAGGACGCGACTGCCAAGGCAGCTGCTTTCAACGCCTCTCAGCGCGATCACAATAGCAAACCAACGAGGTCTACTTTCCTCCAGCTTCTTCACCTAGCCATATACGACACTGCTATAGAGACACCAGAGTCAGAGCCTGATCTGTTGTTGATACATTTACTTCTGACCAGCTTGGTTGAGAAGCTGGGCGTTAATGCAGCGAAAACCGGTCTTCCCATGATTATGAGGTTGCAGGAAGACATCAATGTAGACGAATTGATACCAACTCCTGTGGCCAAAGTGAATATTGGGAGTCTTGTTCATGGGTACTTGTGGAACTTGTGTCGTAAATTCGACTTCGATACGTCCACTGTCGGGTTCGTGATCCAGAATGAGATCTCAAGGCGTAAGCAACACGGCTTGTGGCTCGATACGGTTCAAGTCCCTCCACTACCCCTGGAACGAATTATGTTAGCCTCATCGCGTCCGCTTACCGAAAAGGTCCCTTTGCCCGTATTGCAAGCAGAGTCTGTGAAGCCATTCGACTCTCGTCCGGCGATGGTTGATCTCATTGCCGAAGCTTATTCCCGTGTTGTCACTTCGCCACCGAACAGCCCTCCATCTTCTCCCGGTCGAGTGTTCAGTATGCCGATCCTTTCTTCCGCGGGACCTGCCTCCGATCCCTCGTCTTCGAAAAATGAATTGCCCCTTAAGATCCGAGAGGCTATGCTCTCGGAATGGTCGAAGGAAGATTGTATCGCCAGGGTTGAGAGGGAGTCAATCCGAACAATCTCACTTAATGGCTCAAGGAAGGGCACAAACTTGTCCAAGTATTTAGGCGTGAACGGCCACAGCACTAGGGACGGTTCGCCGAGCCCAGCCAACGCTGCTAATCAGCAGTCTCAAGCTGTCGAGAATAAAGACGTGGTCCAAGTTCAACCTTTAAACTTTGCGTTTCCGAACGAGCACCGTCACTCCAGTGTTCAAGACACAGGTTCCCCTACACCAATGAGTAGCTCAGACCAGAATCAGACGCTCCGCGTCGATGATCTTAAGCGTGTGCTTGCGGGGGGCACGCTGAACGCTCGAGGTGCAAGTCCCCTGCGCAACAGCACATCCCGTCACGAGTTCACGCCTTCAAACCATGCTCGGAGTGTTAGCTCGAGTAGTGATAGCATTGTCAGTGCCGAGGGCTTCGAATCTGCCAGTGAAGGCGATCTCTCCCGTCCCATGCCACCACCAGCACCGAACCCTCTAACAATCGAAACCAGCAAACCAGTAACCGCCAATCATCCAACCTCGGCCACCCACTCTCGTACTACTTCAGTTACAAACCCCAGGTCTCGTCCTCTCTCCGTAGTGACGGATCCAGACAAGCCTTCCACGCCGCGCTCACTCCGTCGCCCTTCTACATCGAGTTCCGGCGAAGATCCTATAGCCAATGCAGCCGCATTGAGGGGAGAGATTGTGCATCCTCGGCTTTCGCATGAGGGTTCGGTAGAAGAGGATGAAGTACCTCCAGTTCCACCATTACCTGCTGGTGTGATGGCTAGTCAAAGACCAATTAGTACAGGTCAAATCCCTTCACAGCAGCAGCAACAGCCGGCCGCTGGGAAAAGGGTTGAGAGAGCCAGTGTGGGGAAGAAGAAGGGAGTAGATGTCACGGCGCTTCTAGGAAGTATCGATGCTGTAGCGGGTGAGAAGTGGACCGGCGGAATGGCGAAGCCGCCTTATTGACTTAGATTTACGCTGCTGGATTGTTTGTATAATGGCGACCAAGGGACATACAGGTAAATTGGTAGGAATGTAGGCTTTTGGTTGGGGATTTGCCTGTGTATATCACCTTTGGGGGTCTGAACATGCTAATATGAATAAGCAAAAGTAATAATGTACCCTGCTACACGCACACTGCCCCCCTTTCACACTGCTTGTTTGTTCTTAAAGCTTCTTGTACTTGGGTGTCGTCTTCCTCCTCTAGTAATAAGTGGACACGGTTAATGTGCGATGACATTGCGCACCTGTATCTGGGGCAAGGGGCGACTGCATTATATTGGGTCGAATTCATGCCTGGTCCTTGGCGCATGTCAAGGGGGGTCTTCAGATGCCTTGGTCCCTCGCAATGCTCTTAGTGGCACTCTTCTACCGTCAATACCCCTACTAATGTGAATCGTTACCAAAACACAAGATGAGGAACGCAAACAGCACTGTGAGGCCGTGTTTTTATGCCTGGACATCCTGAAGGCGGGAGCTCTTCGTTAGTCCATACACTCCAGCAACTCAACCACTACAGAGGCTTGGCTCATTCCTATTAGCAGATCGAACCGCCGGCAAGTTCTTCTTTGAAATTATGAAGAACTGCGTCTGAACTACGTATAGGTCTATCAAAGCCATAATGACTACGCTTTACGGGTAGTGTAAAGGCCAGCTCAGGACCGCTGAAGACTCCTACGGGTGGATCTGAAATGCCCAAGTGAGTTCTCATCCACAAGTTGCCCACAGACAGCCACTGCAATCTATGAAAATCTAGGCTATAAGGAACCTATCCTAGGTGATGACGCAGCATTCCGTGAAGTCGACGAGAGCGAGCTTGGCGTGGGTACCCTGCCTGATTAAAGCGCAATAGCAATCTTGTCCAAAGGGCCGGAGAGGGTACCGTACGAGGACGGATATCAACGGACGCAAAGAGTCTGGCTGGGATGATGACTTGGTTGGTGCGAGGTCGCTGAAAAGTGGCGCAACTTGCAAGCAACTACTCTCGAACATGTCGTTTGTATAGTTGGAACTACTTTAATCGAGGTGGTACAGCGGAGGTTGAATGATGATCATTGTCCATTTACAGGTAAGCAGTGTCTTCTGATGGTACTCTTTGGGCCTTTGTATGCAGCCTCAACGGTCTAAAACGGCCTCAGACATGTGCACACGCCAGACTGAGCAATGCCCTACTTTACTATGCATCTATAAAGATCTAACGAAAGCCAATTAACACTGATTAACGCTGATCCATGTCACAGATGCACGAATAGCAGCACGTCCTCTACATTGGGTACCTCGGCATCTCGCCATTTCCGGCCCGAGGATTCGCTCGCATGGCAGCGCTGATCTGCATGCACAAGGCCTGCGACTTATACGGGAAAGGGGAAATGCCTCGGCCCCTTGGACGATCACCCATCAGGCTGGCACACAAGAATTGTATCCAATCTACTTCTCTTGGACATGCCTGTAAGCCCTTCCATCATTGTACCGCATGCTCGACACATTATCACACCCTCCTTCTTCGCGAACCACGGAGATCATCCAGACCCTGGAATGCTTCTTTGCTTCTCCACTCGAGGCCCTGGGAATTGGCGGATAGATGCATGAGAAGGAACAGATTCGACATCAATGGCTGAAATGAAACAGATAATTACTGCAATAATAATAAGGACCCACAATACATGCTTGCCTGCTAGTAATTGGTACCAGTCTAACGGTGTACCTTCATCATCATTATGCTTAACGGGCACAGCGCCTCCCGGAGCTTTTCGTAGAAGGTAAATTGGTGGGCACCTTTTCAATTTATATCTTTTCGTGGATTTTATATATAACAAGATCTTTTCGTTCATCATGTGTCAGCTTTCCTTGCCCGCTGAATATCTTCTCTCCCTCCCCTCGCAGCAAGCAATTACTAACCCGACCATCACTGCTACGAACAACAACAACAACAACAACAATAAGAAAACCGTCTCGTTCACCAAACCCGTCGGGAGAAGCATATCCAAGATGCAATACACATCCGTCATCGTCCTCGGCTTCCTCAATGCCTTTGCCTTAGCCGTACCACTCCGTACGTGCACCACTACCCCTTTCCATCCCTCTTTTTCCTCATTGCTTAGCTAACCCATACAACAGACAACATCCGCTCCCCCTATCCCCCAGAGGCCTCCGCTGCAATCGCAGCAGGCATCGCCTCCGGAGTAGCTGGCCTCGAATCCGGTCTCGAAGCTGCAGAAGAAGCCATTGACGAATACACCAAAGTCAAACGCTCACCCATCCCCCCAGAAGCATCCGCCGCGGTCGCCGCCGCCGAAATGACCGCCACCGAAGCCATCGCCAGCGGCGCCAGTGCCGCAGCCGCAGGCATCGCCGCTGGTGAGGCCGCCGTCGCGGCTGCTCTTGCGACTGCTGAGAAATATGAGGACGAGTATGGCAGCAAGACGAAACGCGAAGCTCCCGGCGCAGCAGCCGTCGCTGCCGCAGAAGAAGCCGCCAACGAAGCCGTCGCCAGCGCTGACGCTGCTGCTGAGAAATTCACTGAGACGTATGGCAAGACGAAACGCTCACCCATTCCCCCCGAAGCATCCGCCGCCGTCGCCGCCGCAGAAAAAACCGCCACCGAAGCCATCGCCAGCGGCGCCAGTGCCGCAGCCGCAGGCATCGCCGCTGGTGAGGCCGCCGTCGCGGCTGCTCTTGCGACCGCTGAGAAATATGAGGACGAGTATAGCAGCAAGACGAAGCGCTCACCCATCCCCCCTGAAGCCGCAGCAGCTGTTGCCGCCGCAGAGAAAACTGCCGCTGAAGCCGTCGCTAGCGCTGACGCTGCGGCTGAGAAATTTGAGAGTGAGTATGGGAGGATGAAGAGGGCGGAGCCGGGTGCGGCTGCTGTTGCGGAAGCGGAGGAGAGTGCGGCTGAGGCTGTTGCTGGTGCTGAGGCGAGCGCGGAGGAGGGAGAGGAGAGTGGGGAGGCGAGTGCGGCGGCTGCGGTTAAGAGTGCTGAGGCTGCGGCGGCGGAGTTTGAGAGTGAGTATGGGAGGATTTAGAGGGCGAGGGGGAGGGGGGGGATGTAGAATGGAAGGGGGGGTGGATGGGTGTGATTGTGGGCGTTTAGGTGGTGATAGGCTATATAGCATCGAATGATCTGAATGAAATTATTAGGATGAAGAGATCTTTAGACACTGGGTGTTTTTGCTTTGGTGCTAAGATGTCGTGATATGTGTATTTGTGTGTAAGGAGCAAGGTATGGCTGGAGGGAAGTGTAGTATCCCAACTGCATAGGGCAACTGCTCTCTTTTCTTCTCAGAGGAAGACATGTAGAGCCAGCCTAGCCTATCTTGCATAGCAATGAATCTAAATCCAAGAAATATACACACAGAGTAGTAAACATATACACAGAGTAATAAACATATACACAAGCCATTACTCCCGCCTTCACCCTCGAACCTACCAAACAATCTCAGCTCATTACTGGCATGCGAGCGAGCGAGCGAGCGTAGAGAGGTGAGAAATGGGGCTATAAGCGTGAAGGATGAGAAATGGGGATGAAAGAGGATGTAACAATACAACTGTAGTCCATGGTAGGAAGTCGTAGTTTTGTTCGTTATTTTAAGGAAGGATGGAAAGAGTCATTCATATCTTACACATTCGCCTCATCCTCATTTCATAGCTATTTCAGCACAAAGTAAATGCCAATGCATGTCAATCGCTTGTATGTAAGGCCACTTGCATGCTCATCCATCCGTCCATGTAGGCAAGCATTCATATCATACACAAACCCATCCCGCCTCATCTCATCTCATCTCATCATCCGCCCTTCCCCCCTTTATTGCTCCTTCCCCACTACCTAAGATGAAATTTACTTCTTCACCCCACTTGCCGGTTTAGCTGGCCTCCCCGTCACCGTTCCCCCGGTCTTCTTCTGCGCTTGTGTCGCAGCCGGCGACGGCCTCCCAGTCACCGACGGCGTAGGTTTCTTCCCCGCCGCTGCAGCAGATGCAGGCGATGGCTTCCCAGCAGCAGCAGCACCAGCACCAGCAGGTTTCGAAGGTGTTCCTGTCCCCGCCTTCCTCGTAGCCTCCTTCCTCTTCGCCGCCTGCGCCCTCGCCATATTCGCCGCATTCGTACTCGCCAAACTCCTCTGCTTATCGCTCGGAGCAATCGTCTTCGGCGCCGCCCCCGGCTTAGGCGGTGGTGCACCAATAGCTTTCTGCTGCCCGCCCTTATTCGACGCGGCGCTATATTTCGGCATGCCCGTCATTTTCGCTGCTTCCTTGTTGCGTGTGAGGCCGAGGGGATTGGAAGCGGAGCCAGCGCGGGTGCCCGGGGCGCCGGTTGCGTCGCGGACGTAGTTGGCGGAGTCGTTGACGTAGTTGCCGTAGCCGGCGGCGGCGCCGGCGAGGGAGTCGCCTACGTTGCGGCCGGTTGCGGTTATGCCGTCACCGATGCCTTGGATGGCGCCGCCGACGGTGGCACCGGCGCCGGCGATGGTGGTGTCGACGGCGTTCCAGAAGGGGTCGAGGAGGCCCATTGTGTGGTTGTTGTGGGATTTATTTTTTGGTGTAGTTGGTTGTAAGTATTGAAGGTATTGGTGGAGATGGTGAATTTGCTGGAGTAGATGTTGTGTAGGTTTGATGGTGTAGATGATGTTGTGAAGTTGCTCTGTTGGACAGAAGATGGGAACAGGATTCTGGCAGCGATGACGCGTATGGACAGGGGTATGATTGGTTGGCGGGTACGTCAAGTAGCCTTTAGGCGGAGATCTTTTACACAATTCATCCACTGCTTGGCAACGGCTTTGCTCATTGAGTGTGTTGTATAGAGTATGATGCTCATACTCCATACCGTAGGACTTCACCTTATGACTGGTATCTGGGATTATACACCCTCTTGCCATGTTCAGCCGCATCCTTGGCTTCAAGGTGCTGTGATTGCAGCGTTTAACCGCCCTCACCAATTCCCAATGGAAATAGATGATCTCGTGCAAAGCAGACYACATAACTTGCTACAGACAAAGAAGAATCCTGTCAAAGTTCGGGATTGGAAAGGTTCCTATACACTGAATCCGCCTGACCACATCCTTCGAGCTTTACAGATTTCTTAGAGCTTTTGTCCCTCTCATTTCACGATGGAAAACTATCCTTCAACCTTTGAGAAAAGGTGACAGATAAATGCCCCATGTTTGCTGCCATCGATGTAAGTAAGTTCTGCGGTCACTTTGACTGTTGATATGCAGCTAGCACAGGTCTGCGTGCTTCATTAATGGACTATCTGATATCTATGAGAGGAAGATGGTTGCGTGTTTTTGAAGCGCACTTTTCTCGTCACTGCAGCTGCCGTTTTGATCCAGCATTGAGTATGCTAATAGAAAGTTGTGGAGTCGCTCATGGTTTGGTTGATGTTTTGCTTTCCATAAATAAGAGGAAATTCTCAATGGCAGCTTTTCAACCTGGACATCTTCTCAATCAATGCCCCAATCGATGTGACTCCGGTCCATCAGAGATCAGATGGACCCTTCACGCACAGAGAAAGCGTCGCTATGACCTCCATTATGACTGTGAGGCATAATGCAATTCATTAACAGGAGCTTTCCCAAGCTCTAGGTTTAGCGTATACATGAGGCTTCTATGACCATTGACCATTATCCGGACTCAACCGGAGTGACACGTACCATTACTCACATGAATTTTGTTGGGGTGGGGACGAAATGAATGGTACTCTACCCCAGCACCGACGCTTCGAAGACTATCTGAATTTTCCAAGTAAAGCTGTTCCGTGATTGAGCCCAGTGGGGATGTTCAGCTATGCTATACCGATCGACAATGTCGGTCTCAACGGAGCGATATCCGTGAGGTCGAACCTTATAGCCGTGAGAGCCGGCTCGGATTTTGCAGGTTGCAACTCTTTTCCTCTCTCGAAATAACTACTATCGACGTAGTTTTCTCTTGTCTAATGCTAACGTCCACGACATTCACTCCCTTGCCTTTCAAAAATTTCTTTCTGAGAGTCACAAAAACGTGATTTTTGCCCCGCAGCGGCTTGAAAAGCTCGTCTGCTCCCCGAATGTTACCATAGTGCACGTCCCTATAACATGTCGCAATCTCTTCTAAGCTCGGAGCCTGTGTTTCATACGGAACCACCACATCGACACTGGGCAAATTATCACGTACAGCTAGGACCAAAACAAAGTTTTCTCCAGTATCCCCTCTGAACATCATCACCCCAATATCTCGAGTACTCGAGAAGGTAGCTTGCCAGCAACCATTATACCGTCAGAGACGGCCATGGTCTGACAAAAACTCATATGATAGATCAAAGCCTTGTTTCAGCAGTGGTAGATGGACTAGGAAGTGATGAGGTATGACATTAGATACCTTAACGTATGGTTGATCGAGCCAGAATTCTAGCGAGTTATTGTAGAAGTCTGGTTGACTCGGTTGTCCGGTGTTCCGTGGAGATTCGCACTGCAGAAGCGTACCTGGGTCTGCTCTCATGTAGTATCCTGGAACCCCCGGTACCAGCCGGATTCCGAGGGGTTCATTAATGTTGGCTTGCCGTGCGCAATTCAGTGTTACCAACGAAGTCTTGACGTCTTCGGTAAGACCTCGTACCGGGGTTATACCATTCATGACCAGCAGCTTTCCTGTCACTCTTGGAGGCCGGGTGAGCGGATCTAAGTTCACAAAAGTTACGATATCGCCAGAGTGTGCAAATGAGGCTGGCGACTGGGCCAGCATCCCGCGCGGGCGAGGGCCATCATTCGTCCACGCGAAAATAGATTCATCGTCGCTCCTTGATCTAATGAGTTCATATTGAAGTCTCCTGAAGGCGTTGTGCCCTTCGCCATAAATTAGTGGCATGGTCAGATCGAATATTCCCAGMAGAGAATAAGCCATATCCTCCACGCGGGATGTTTGCCTGCTGGAGGCCCACGACATCTTGGCAGCGATGCTAGCATTTTGAGGGTCGGCCATATCCTGGGAGCTAATGCCTGTTACAGACGATATCTGAGGTGTAAGACTGCTCCTTGTCCCTATTTCGCTCCAATTTCGATCATAGAAAATAACGGTGCTGGGAGCCAAAAGCTCCTGAAGGGTCCACCCTCGAGTAAACCACCGACTATTACAAAAGTCGACGTCGCTTATTTTCCCCAACGGCAGAAAGCAATCAGTCAAATAAGCGTAGCAAACCTGCGAGTCCTGATACCATCGATACATGGAATTGATTGCTTCAGACTGCTCGGCACTGCTCGTTTTATCAATACAGCAGGTATCTATCCACAACCACTCCCAGCCAGTCGAGAAAGCAAGGGCACAACAGCCGGTGATCTTGGCATATCCAGCTCAGTTTTTGGCCTCCTCTTTCTCCAGATCTTGCAGCGTGACCTCCTCGTCGCCCCATGTGTGTGAAAGTATTGCATAATGTGGAATCTTGTCACCTAAGAATTCGTGGACCTTTAATGTAGATGTGTTTAGTAGACGCATTGAGCAAAACGATTAGGGTGTGGAAACACAGTGGCTGATGTAGAAACAAACAGCTGAGATTATGATAGCTTTGAAGCGTGACCCTAATTTGTAGCTTTGACAATAAGTGGATGGTCACGTTTGAAAGGCGTAACAGGGAGTAGAAAAGACCCATGATAGCAGCGAGAAACAGGTTCTCGAGGCCTGCCTAAGGTTAGTCAGCATTGTGGCTTAGCAGCCCGAGCCGTGTAGTCTCTGCCACCATAATTGTTAGGTCGTATGATAACATGACGCTAAATGCAAACTGTCTGCTGGAGTTCATTATCTTTACCAATCTCGCGAGAAAGTAAGAGATAAGGGTGATCTCTAGAAGACAATACGGTTGATTTGTCGAGAAGAGGGTTATTCCTGGGTGAGGCAGGTTTTATCAAGAAGGACAGCTTTTGGCGTTCGGCAAATGCAGGAACGCAACTCARACCACGAACCTCTAGAATTCACGTTCTCCAGCTTTTCCCAACAATAAATCTGCAACTATATGTGTTCAGTAAATTTTAGATAGACACAGCTTTCCAGGATAGCAACTTTACCGCCCGCTTTCCATATCCAACATGGGAGTTGTTTCCCCCCATGAAGCATATTCACTCAGCCTTGAATATCTGAGTGTGCGATTGGGGAATGAGAATCTTAGTGGAGCAATGTTCATGGGGTAGGCACCGTTGGGGGTGACAAGGATTCAGGTCTTTTTCTCAATTCCGCTTCCCCAAGCTAGTCACCTTGTTTTGGTCAGAAATTTGACAGCTTCGAGCTACCATCAGATCTCGCCGCAAGATGTATGGTAGGCCTTTCTTCAGACCCAAATTTGCCCGTGACTTACTGTATTAATCCTTTTTCAACACTACAAACACGACCATTTTTTAGACTTTTTGTATGGAATCTTCGAGTAGTAGATTATCTTGAGATTCAACACTGGCGACCAGCACTCCGCAATTTGAAATTTGAATATCTTCAGGTGGCTGAAGTTAACCAGCCCACAGGTAGCAAGGGTCAATCGAAGCTCTGCTTGGTACGAGTGCATTAGAAGTGCGGTCGGGCATATGGGGCGCAATTGTGATAGGATGTCTCCATCCATTGACAGGAGCTGCATGAGGAAAAATTGGCTTTGTAGAATGATTATTGCCAGTATGTGGTAGACTCATAAAGACGATAGAAGAGAGATCCAGGCGTGACATATTCCTAAGCCTGCGAGTGATTGACCGATGTTGCTGTCTGAGTAAGTGGTGTAACCTTGATAAAGCAAAGTAAATGATGAGTGTGAAGCAACGAAGAAGAAYGAGGGGATAATATATCTGTTAAATTGGCGGTAGTTACACCTACGATGCATTCTGTTTTACCATTCTCGAATTGATCCATCTGGACCAGTGAACCCTTTCAGGGCCCATGGGGGCGCAGTCTTCGCAACTTCTCTGACTTCATCTTCATCAACGTCGATTCCAAGTCCTATGCCCTCTAGGGCTTCAACATAACCATCCTTTACATTCCAGACGCTCTTGTCTTTGACATAATTTTTTATATCGTAATTCCCAGCCTCAATGTTGTAGTGGATACCAAGACTCATCTCTTGGATGGTGAAATTAGATGTCGAGAGGGCAAATTGCATACAAGCTGCCAAAGCGATCGGCCCTAAGGGGCAATGTGGAGCAATGGCGACATCGTACGCTTCAGCCATTGCAGCAATCCTGCGTAGTTCGGAAATACCGCCGCAGTGCGAGATCTGATATAAGGATTAACAAATCATGTGTAGAGGTGGCGTCACGATCGATACTTGCATCTGGCTGGAGTACGTCTACAGAGGCGTCTTCGAGAAAGCGCTTAACATCCCACCGGCTGTAAAGGCGCTCGCCCAGGGCTATCGGAATTGTCGTAAAGAGAGAGAGTTGTTTGATGCCTTCTGGGTGTTCTGAAAGGAGCGGCTCTTCGATGAACAGCGGATGGTGCGGCTCGAGAGCTTTGGCGAGCTGCTTACTCATTGGTTTATGGATCCGACCATGAAAGTCAAGGCCAGCGTCCATTCCAAGAGCTTTGACAGTCTTAAGTCTTTCCACGCTGGCTTCCAAAACCTTTGGCGAATCAAGCCAATCCACATCTTCTGTAGCATTCATTTTTATAGCGCGGAACCCCTGCGCGTGACGCTCCTTGGCTGCAACTTCGACATCCCTTGGCCTATCGCCCCCAATCCAAGCGTAGACTTTGACTCTTTGACGCACTTTGCCGCCGAATAATTGGTACAGGGGAACGTGTAGACGGCGGGCTTTAAGATCCCAAAGGGCGATATCGATGCCTGCAAGAGCGGACATTAGGACGGGACCACCTCTATAGAAGCCAAGACGGTACCTAAGACGATCAGCCACTTGGCTCTCGACGGATTACAGAAGGACATACGCGGTTTGCCACAGATGCTCGATATCGCTGTTTGAGATTGCACGTTAGTCATAGCCAGGCCCTAATGGGCGAAAGGAGCGTGTCATTACTCGGCTTCGTAGCCCACGAAGCGCTGTCTCAAGGCATCAAGACAGCCTTCGACAGCTTGGGTATGCCCTTCCAGGGTGGCCTCCCCCCACCCATGATCACCTTCTTCATCGCAGACCTTGACAAAGAGCCAACGCGGAAGGACACGAAAATACTCGATTGTTTTGATCTTTGGCATAATGKAGGATCAGTYGCAAGGAGATTTCAGTATGAGGACGAAAACGATGGCGCCAAAGCAGCGAAGAGAAACAGAAACGAGATTCTGAGAGACGAGTGTGCATGCGAAGACATGCGCTGGGACAGAGAAGCTTGAGTGGAGCGGGCAAATACTTATGGGCTTGCTCTCCCACGCTAAGCAGGTACTCGGAACACTCAAGACTCAACTGGTCTGCAAGGGTAGGATGGGGGATGGGGGTTCAAGAGGAGAGTGGGATGGCTGAGCTGGTCGAGCGACTGAGCGACTGAGCGAGTATGAAGGCTTGCAATCAGTATGCGCTGGACCACTGGGGAGAGACGTTAAGACTCTYTTGAAGTTGAAAGGGCGAAAGGCCGGCTCGATCATACCAGTAGGATGAAGTCAGATTGGACTGGATCGGATTGGACAGCGGCAGATCGCCGAGGTGCGTCATTGCAGGGTCTGGCTGAAGACGCTAGGGGCATCATAGTACACCGATAGGTACTGGGAGGGCAGATGGGGAGGTCTTTGGTGAACAGTAGCCCTGCAGGCTGCTTGTCAAGCCATCAAGTGTGAAAAAGGTAGAGGACGTGGAGGGCGTAGAGAGCGGCAATACTCGGTAGGCAAGAGTGAATGTAGAATGGCGCAAGAGGGATGGCATATGGGGGACGGGGGACGCGGGATTGGGGGTACTATGACCGAAGCAGTTGACGTGATGTCGCAAGGACCCCCAATTCACTGAATTACGGGCACCCGTTACATTGCTAGCGTTCTTCAAGGGCCCGATACATCTTCCTCTTGCTACCCTAACTGTGATCGGAAGTAGAACACCAACGGATCATTGGATAACAAGCTCGTGGGCTGTAGGAACACGCACGTCTTACCAACGCCTCAAGTTGTCAAGCAGGGGAAAGGAAGACTGCTGGCTCGTTCCTGCCGCCTGCAGCTCAGAACCGGCCGCGGGGAGGCTCTGCTGATAGGGCCGACACGGCTTCCCTTTGATCCTTCAGGTGACCAGCATCACGGCCAACGCAACATGGCCCGATCCCAAGACCTGTGACATCCATACATCTATCGAAGATCATTTTCTCTGACACCAAAATCTTCCTCCAACAACGCCAGTACCATAATGCCGGAAGCTACGGTACGTCAAGGCGGGAAACCTGCTCCGCCATTCACTGCTAATCAGGCCTTGATAGGAACAGCCCTCCCAATCCTCTGATGCCACAGTATTCAGTCCTTATCTGGAGCAGCCGGTGCCTGATCTTGCCTCGACCCTTAGTACACAGGCGGAAGAAGCCAATGACGAAAACATAAGCTTCTTACTTCGCGCAGAATTGACAGATGAACAAGACTCGACCGATTTCGATGACGCCAGCGATCGAAGGAGGCGAATGCGGAGAGCGGTGGATGCAATGGTGGAACCTCGGGTGTATACAGTCAGTCGATGGACCCATCTTGAGCTGGCCAGGCTCCATGGACTCAAACCATTGCTAACTTGGACCCTAATCTGCTAGCCAGCACAGTTACAAGAGCTTGGARGCCTGCAAGAGCCTTCTTACTCAGAAAGGACATCACGACACGAATATAATGGATGGGCACCAGGAGCATCAGACGACGAGGAGCACAATCGCCAGGGACGCAGTGACTCGCACTCTTCAGCTGCCCTGCTAGATGAGCAGATATTGAGGAGGGATGAGCAACATCTAAGGGATCGCATGAGAATAAGGCGTGCGAGAGATGCAACGCAACTGGAATGGCGCGATCTCCTACCAATATTCCCTGAGGATCCCACCCCGCAAGACGCCACGTCCCACGAACAGTCGTACTTCGATGAGAACGAAGCTCCTACAGTGAACGAATCTTCATTACGGACCACAGCCTTGTTACAAGCCGTGCGACGCAATCCTTCCGCCCGCTCCCGGAGCGAACTTCAAAGATACTTCCTTGACAGAGAAAGAGAAAGAGAAAGACTCGATGATCGAAACCGGCCAATCTCAGCACGGATAAATGAAACTGCTAACTCTAATGTTTCTCCTAGCCAACGACGGCAAATGCACAGAGAAGCTACGGTACGACAGGAATTGCAACAGCAACGAGACCTTATCGCAGAGCATCAACAACGCCGGAATTATCTAGAGGAGCAACTAAGGCAACAAAGGGATGGTATCATTCCGCCGGGTGAGAACAGGAGACGACGATATTGGCAAAGGCCATCTTATTGGCCAGTGCCCAATGAGAGGAGACGCGTCGACGATGCTATCAAATATCTGGGGCAGTTACGCCTCTGCGAGTCTGATAAGGAAGGCCAGGAGACAGCAGAAGAAGGGGGCATCGATCCGGAAGAGCTCTGTCCACAAAATCGCCACGACTTTCTGGTAAATACTCAGATTGTACCACCTCCGCCCGAAAGCTCCTGGCTACAAGTTGGCGGCGTCTTCCTTGGAACGCAACACGGAGCTAGCTATTCGACATCGCTTCCTAGCTATACGCCACTCATGCCACCATCAACATACCGATCGAGAACTGGTAACCCGCACTTCGGCTCCCTACCACCTCGAACAACTTCCCCTACGCGTGATTCACCTACCGATCCATCTCCAGTAGAAGAAGAGCGTTGGCCTGTGAAAGTCACGATTCACAGCATTGACTATACCACTATGACCCTTGCTGGTACAATGGAAGCTTTCAATGTACCTGACAAAACTTCTCCTACAAAAGTGTCAAGCATAACAACGTTTTTAGAAGGAGAAATTATCGACTTCAACACTTTCACCCTGGAAACGAAAAGCTTCAAGGCGGATACTAGGGTGGATGGGATGTATTGGAAGAAGCTGCCGCCATTTAAGGATATGTGTGATGATGAGACAATGGTAAAAAACCTGCTGAGCAAGGAATGGTTAGAGAAGGAGTTGATGCAAAAATGGATTCTAATGAGGTGGAAAGGTTTGTCAATTTATTCCTCGTTCCTCCCAGACTTAATGAATTATATCATTGATTTCAATTCCAGAAAAATGTTTCGTCACTCCATCTGACGCCCAAACTGCCCTAACTATCAGCGGCTTCTACTACGTCTCATTACGAAGAGAGACCGGAGACGTGGAAGGTTTGTATTATGATCCACACAGCAATCCGTATCAGCATCTGTCATTGTCTTCTCAGCAAAGGACATTCCCGACATACAGGTTCGCATAGCATTTACGGGGTATTTGATGGCTTACAAGCGTTATGTATATCGTCCGTGCGAGCTATGAATAGCACAAAGGCTTGACTGTCTGTGGCATGCTCCACGATGCAAGTCATTAAGATGCTGACATGCTTGCCTGCTTTGATGTCAATCAATATCTAACCAAGTGTCATGGCTCTAGCCTTGCCTCAGTCCTCAGACGTTTTGGTGGTGGGCGGAATACCCGAAGTTCTTCCGCAGGAGGGCCCCAAAACGTCTGAGCTCAAAACGCCAAGACTTTCATTGATCAACTTTTGTATGGGAAAATCCATTTCACACCCCCCTACCATCCTATCAATATAGGGATTTAGGGTAATCCCCGTTGCTCGGCGCTAGATCTAGTATCAGGTAGGCACCGATCGATAGGAAAATCCCTAAAATCCCTATATTCAAAGGATGCGAGGGGCAGTTTGAAAAGTGGTTTTTGATCAAGCGTAAATTAGAGTTTTGGGCTCAGACGTGTCGCAGCCCTACTATGGAAAAACCTCGGATATGCCACCCACCACCAAAAGACCCTCGGATATGCCACCCACCACCAAAAGACCCTCGGATATGCCACCCACCACTAAAAGCGACACGTCTGAGGGCTGAGGCAAGCTCTAGCCCCAGTTTTTGCCACCTCGGCTATTCCTCGGGCTTGGCGGCCCACATTAGCCATCGAATCCTTAGTAGCTAGTCTTCATCGTTTAGTATTTATTCATACTACAGCTACTAGTGCCTCTATGGCCTTGCTTAGACCCTGACACCAAGTAACCAGGATAATCAGTTCTTTGTTATCTGGAATCATATCAAGAACCTAGTCACTAGCAATACAATTCCTCTACACTCGTGAAATTTGCTCCTCTGCTCACATATTGTATCTTCAAGCGAGTTGGAGATCTCATAGTTCGGTTTTCGGCCATATATCAGCTCCACGATTGATGTAACTTCCTTGACCGGCTTTCTCGCATTTACATAGCCAAAGTATGACCTCTTAGGAAGAAGAGGTTTTGTCTATGAACTCAGCCTGGTCTAAGGAGTACGGTTAAACCTTGGTATCTTTAATTCGCGCCAAACCACCAAATGGTATTAACTCCAGGTCTGGTCGTCAAGCCACTCACAACATAGGGTCACTAGCATTCTCATATTGAACCTGCATCGATATGAATTGTTGTATGCTCGCCTTATGAAAGCCAACGAAACACCAAAGATCTTCAAAGAAAATGATGTTGGTACAGAGAACGATAAGTCTTTGAATGCGCAAACCGTTTTGAAACTAAGCCCTAACCCTATCTGAGAGTGTCTAAAATAGCGTCTCCGCGTTATAGTTCTGATCAAGCATACAACAATCTCGTGAGAACTTAATTCCGATCGCATCCTACATAGCACCCAAAGTTTCTACTAAATATCTAAAAGGTGTTTCAAGGCATGCTGAAACTGTTAGCGCAAATCAAGACTTTTCGTGTCAATCTCTGTACAATGCTGGTCAGCCTTGCAGAGTTTAACGGCACTTAGGTGATGCCAAGAGATTTTGTCCAGATAACGCTAATTCGGTCAAGTGCGGCCCGCCATTTCCCCGGCCTTTCATTTCATCATCATACACGCGCCAGGAACGGTTCGCAAACAGGACTACCTAAAGTAGGTATGGAGCCTTTGTCAACAACCGTTATGCCTCTTAGGAGCTTCCTCTCCAACCTAAGATCCAAGGACAGACCACCTTGAACTTCCGGCCCAAAGCTATCGGCATTGCGTTTTACACTGAAGTCTGACGTCTCTAAGCGGACTTCGATTGAGCTTTAGCTCTTGCTGCATAGAACTAGCTCCACATTGGACCACCCCTACAGCTCAAAAGTCTTACACAGAACCCCTTCATGGCACCCGCAAAGCCCAGAGTCATATATTGGTTCCGAACAGATCTTCGATTGCATGATTCTCCAGCTTTGAAGGCCGCGCTCGACCTTAAGCCCGAATGCCTCTATCCGCTATGGTGCTGGGATCCTCATTATGTATATCGTGCGAGGGTTGGCCCGAACAGATGGCAATATCTGTAAGCTAATATTTTCACGAGATTGAAGTCTGAGTCTTGAGCTGCTACTGATGTATGCAATGGTCCGATGTAGGCTCGATTGTCAATCCGATCTCTCAGCATCAATTACGAAGCTAAATCCGAAGTCCAAATTATTCGTCGTTCGTGAAGCGCCTCAGACTCTCCTCGTAAAGTTATTCAAGTCATGGAGGATCACGCACTTGGTGTTCGAGAAAGACACCGATGCCTATGCGCGAGATAGAGACGAAGACGTTATGAAACAAGCAAAAGATTCAGGAGTGGAAGTAATCGTCAAAATGGGCAGGACGCTTTACGACMCTGATGAATTGGTTAAAGCGAATGGTGGCAAACCTACTATGAGCATCAGTCAAGTACAGCATGTATGACGACGGCTGGAAAAAGCAAGCCATTCTACTCTGGCTGATTGATTGCAGGCAGCTGAGAAGCTCGGCGAAGTCGCGAAACCCATACCAGCTCCAGAATCTCTCCCAGACCCTGGCGACACTACCCTCGACTTTGAGCAGACACAGCCTTCTCCGACCCCAGACATCAACGAAATACAACGCGATGAGGATGACAAATCCTACTCCAAACTCGCCGGTCCCAACGGTAACTTCTCCGTACCCATAATGTCCGAGCTTGGCCTCAAGCCTGCCACTACACAACACCGCGGTGGCGAGAACGTCGCACTCCGCGCCCTCGATGAAATAATCTCGAACACAACATACACAGCAACCTTCTCCAAGCCGCAGACTGCTCCCACAGCCTTCTCGCCTCAATCCACTACTCTCCTCTCTCCCCACCACCACTTCGGTTCCCTCAGTGTCCGCCTCTTCTATTGGCGCGTAATGGACGTCCTCAAGTCCTATACCAAATCCAACAAAACCACTCCACCAACAAACTTGATTGGCCAACTCCTCTTCCGTGATATGTATTTCGGTGCCCAAGCCCCACTCGGCTACTCCTATGCCCAAACACATAGGAACAGCCACTGTAGATTCATACCTTGGCATCTCCCGTCCGATATCGATCCCTCTAACGGCCTAATCACAGGCTCATACCACATTGACGCTCCCGAAGCAGAGACCTGGTTCCACCGCTGGAAATGGGGCAAAACGGGCTTCCCCTGGATCGATGCCCTGATGCGGCAACTCCGTCAAGAAGGATGGATCCATCATCTTGGCCGTCATGCCGTAGCCTGCTTCCTAACACGAGGCGGCTGCTACATATCCTGGGAGCGCGGGGCGGAGGTATTTGAGGAGTGGCTCCTCGACCACGAAGTAGCTTGTAACGTGGGGAACTGGCAATGGCTTTCGTGCACGGCGTTTTATAGCCAGTTTTACCGGTGTTATTCGCCTATTGCATTTCCTAAGAAGACGGATGCGCATGGTGATTTCGTGAGACATTTCGTTCCGGAGTTGAAGGACCTCCCGGACAAATATATCTATGAGCCGTGGAAGGCGCCGATTGCGGATCAGAAAAAGGCGGGGTGTTTGATCAAGGGCGATGGTGAGGAGAGCGAGGGTGAAGGGGGAGTGAAGGTTTATTCGAAACCGATGTTTGATTTCAGCGCGAGGAGGGAGATTTGTATTCAGGCGATGAAGAACGCTTATCATATCGGTTTATATGGAGACAATCCGAAAGTCCTAGATGGGACTTGGAGGGAGCTATTTGATGATGACGCCGAGGGGCCGACGGAAGGGAAGGATGCCCAGAGGAACGGTGCGACTGGGAAGAAGAGGGTTAAGAGTAGCAAGGAAACGGGTGGAGATAAGGGTGTCGATCAGGATGAGGGAGAGGCGGCTGAGGTGGGCGGCGAGAGTAAGGGTGGGGATAGGGAGGAGAAGAGCCCGGTGAAGAGGAAGAGAAAGGGGCAAGGGACGCTGGATGGGCATTTTGGGGGGAAGAAGGCGAGGAAGTAGGTGTGTAGGATTTAACGTTGTTTACTACCTTAATTGGACTTCGCACATCTGGTGAGTGAAACTTTGACTCTGCGGATGACATGAGCTGGAATTTGTGACATGAGCGACTGTTTCTTTGTTCAAGCCTGTCGGAAGTGCTCCCTTAGCTCAACTGGAAATCTTACAGCCTCGGGAGCCTATGCCGGGCCCATCTTATCTCACTCTCCTCCCTCAACAAAATATTCCTCATACCGAAACCAAAGTCCAAGAAGGAAGAGAGTAAACACTACCTAGGCATGCAATTACCCTCTGTCGTGCATTCCTCACCTCATGTTTCCCCCATTCTACCATAGCAGAAACAAACAAATACGAAAATGATGTATTATTGTAGTTGAGTTTGACACCTACGCTTCTATTGTGTGTTATGTGTTTTCATCTCTGTTGTGGTGGGGAAGGGATGGGGGTTGTGGGGAAGAGCGAAGGGGGGGTAAAGATATTGATGCGGGGAAATGGGGAGAGGGAGATTGGAATTAGGGTATTGTATCCGTGGATTTTGTCTCAGAGGGGTGTGATTCATTTATTAAGCTTTCTCAGAAAAATTACCTCTCGTTGATGCAATTCGCAATTTCCAATTATGCACGAAGACTATCGAGGTGGTTTCCTTTATGGTTCCTGTTAATAGTGATCATGTCTCCGATAACAGGTAGTATGAACTTCTACATGTTGCGGCGGCTTGAGAGGGATTTTCCTTTGGTAGTGAGGTGAGGAAAGGGGATAGTGTTGTAGGACTGTTTGGTATGAGCAAGAAGTTGGAAAGTGGTAATACTCTTTCRCKTGAGGATGGGGGGTTTGGGGTTGCGGAAATGGGAAGGATCTGGTAGGGACTTTTTGGCTGCAGAGTTCTTGATTACTTGGTTGAGTGATTGATGTAGAATTTTTGGACGCTGGATATGGAAGTTGAGTGTTGGGACGGACGTATATTCCCTTCGAATAGGAATATAAGCGTGCCTGACAGCGCTTGGATAAGGAGGTATTCGCTCAGAGGTCAAACCTCTAGGCTTCGTGCTCTGTGGCCAACATGGATGATTTTGCTAAAGAAGTAAAGCACGTTCTGTAAAGCGCTATTACGGAGCATCTGTGTCATTTCATAGATGACAGAAAGCTCGACCGGCATCTGCAGTAGTTTCAGAGGATCGTCAATTGACGAAGAACCACTGGTGGGACGATAGATGGCAATCGTGAAGAAGTCGTATTGGTCGATAGCGATGTGCACATAGCTGTTCTTGTGACTGTTAGAAGGGTAGTCTCTACAGCTGTACACTTTCTCGGCTCTTCATACTGCGAAGGTTGGGATAGGACAATGTTAAGAGACTTTCTGTCAAGACCCATCCCAGGTATAAAGATAATGTAAGATGTTTTTAAAACCTTCTATCTATCAGGTCTACACAATGAAACTTTAATATCATGTGTGCCATTATCCTGATGACCAGTAGGCGTCCAGCTGCTATAGACACGAATGAGTATCGACGATCGAGATTAAACTTCCTAAAAGGCATGACAGGACCTCAGCATTGCCGAGTATGTATATTGGTGACACCTGAGCACACGAGTACATGACTGTATAACAGGTTTTGGAGCTAGCAAGTTTGACCAATCGCTACGATCGAAAAGCCACCGAAATGTGCGTTTCAGATTTGAGAGGGATGGCAATGCATGAGAAAGAATTGCAGCGAAAGACTTTGTCAGGACTACAGGCGCATCAATATTGTGCTTGATATCGGCAGCAATGATTGATCCTCCAAGACTATCGGTGCTTTGTATGCCACTCCGATAGGAGGCGGGACAATATATCAGAATGTAAGACCCAGCAAGGCTAAATCTCTAGGGTGAGAATCGAACTGATGTTCTGATTAAACGTCAACTGTGGCAAAACGATTCAATTCACAGTCAATTCTTGTAGGTGAAATCAACGCATTGCGAAGAACAGGAAAAGGCCGGATTCACTCGACATACTTGCATCCCACATCATCTAGATTGTGCTCAAGGGTCACTGATGTCTCATGAACAGAATATTCGTGCAGGGCAGAACACCAAGGTAACCCTTGATAACAAATTACGAGGACACCCCTACAGTATCTCTGACAAATCTTGCTGATGCAATGAATGACCTAGACTGCTAGAGAGAACTTATCATAAGCAAACACCTTGTAAACTTAGTCAGGAATCTCGAAAAATCAGATCCACTCACTCGCTAGCTGTGTCCTCTTAATCTTGGCCACCTAAAATGCGAAGTGTTACACAGGAAATTCTCTAGAACATTGCCCGGTGCTTTGTACCTCCATCACTCGTCCATTGATGCCTGTGCGTATGAAGATCCGTGCACACTCTTCGCTGTTAGAGCTTCAAAAGCGTAGAGAATTGACTGGTCGACCACCAACTATCAACAAACCCTAAGTCGTTCATACTTGATGTGAACGAGGACGCCTTACAATACAATTGATCGGTGACTTTTACATGAGACGCGGCAAAGCGCTACAATGTACTCCTGCAGGCAGCCGAGTATCAGACGGCAGAAAAGTCGAAGCCTCCTCTCGGATAATTCCGTTGCTTTCATACTTATTCAAGGTATCCATCCTTTTTCATGGCATTTCATACCTTCTCTACAACAGCGCGACCAGCTTGCAGGCATTCTTTGTAAACGTTGGGGAGCTTTTATACAGTATCATCGCAGGTCGCAAAGTACTGGATCGCTTGCCGCCTTATGTTCCACTTTAACAAGTTCACAACATGACTTTCGCGTTTCATCGCCTAGCACTATTAATCGTTTGTCTCTTGGGCTTCTACGCACGAGCAGTGATAGTGAGATACATCATTTACCCAAAAGATGACCTTTCGATTGCAGCAAGGCAGCAATTAACGGCAAAGATTATTGCGGTCGCCGGATTCGGGGGAAACGTATACACGTCTGTCCGGGGTGATCTGATAAGATTCTGGTGTGCAAACCTGAACGAAGAAGCTGAAAAAGAGCTCAATGAAGACACTCAAGTACGAGCCACAAAATGTGTATTTGATGCGACTAACAATAGACGTTAGTTAGCCGAAATTCATGTGAATAAGGTGGTCATGGAGCACTTCACACAGAATGAATCATTGGGAAAAAACGGTACCTACCTGTCCAGACCAACCAGCAAAATGACTTCATCCAACTTGAGCGCAAGCGAAGAAAACCTCGTTTACCTTACCCAAAAAGTACCAGCAGCGACCGAGCTGAGAGCATTATCGCTGCCTCCAGATGGCTCAATCCGCCATTATCCTAACTACGTTTATCCAGCCCGTGACAGACGAACCTATATCTACCATGTCGAGTTCGGCATCAATGTGCGGCACGAAGACTTCCGTGGGCGTAAGATCGAATGGCTCTACACCCCCTTAGCAAAGAAAACGCGCGCTAATGAAAAGACGGAGGCAGCTGCAGGAGGGGGTCATAGTACCTGTACAGCATCTAAAGCAGTTGGTAACCTGTACGGCGCATCGAAGAAGGCTAGACTTGTTGTTGTCAAGATGCCAACTTTCTATGAAGATTCCGTGTATGAAGTCCTTGATACTGTCATAGACGATATTAATCGTAAGCGCCGGAATGAGACCAGCGTGGTCAGTATGTCATGGGGCAGCATAGAGCCTTTCAATCCCTTTATAGACTCCCCAACTGCTCTAGCAAGAGGGCTGTCAGCGCAACTGAAAGAGTTGGATGATGGGGGGCGGCGGGGTACAATACTTGTTTGCGCTGCTGGTAATGCGGCCCAGCAGCGCAATCGTCATGGCCAAACTCGCTTAAACGTGGATACCATGCCTGCTGTTTTACTGAGGACTACTCCTTTTACTCCAGGGCGCTTTTTCGCCGTTGGTAATTCGGATATCAACGGGGTGAGACACCCAACTTCCCAAAAAGGTCAATTCGCCACCAGCCCGTACCAGATATATGCGCCTTGCGTTGATATCAAGTGCGCAAGGAACGCATCCAAAACAGGATATACGACGTGGACTGGAACTTCATTTTGTATGTCACCTTTACCAAATATCTAGTTTCTCACTGACAGATCCATCTCAAGCCGCACCTCTTGTAGCTGGTGTCATCGCCGATCTGCTTTCCACGGGACAATATATTCCCGGGCACCCGTTCTCTTGGCGAAGACCGCGTGGCGAAAACCTTGTATGGAATTTAGTTGATAAAACTCATAACCCTCCCGTCGATCCACCTCCCGTCTCKACTCCCGTGTCTCCGAGTGGTAATGCAACTCTAGTCAACTACACCTTGCCAGTCTTTGCAACCACTGGTTTTAACAAGGAGCAATTGGACGTCTCAACGAACTGAAGCGTATCTTGGGTAGATCGGATCGATGCAATTCGAGCACTGTCAAACTGCACAGATTCAAGTAGGTTTAGTAGTATGTTTTTGAATTATACTTTATAGTACGGAGAGTGACACGATAAGTCTTGACCTGCGCTAGTTGTAGGATGGATAGCCCCACAGCAGGGTCAGCCCCTAGAGGCACCCCTAAGTGGCTTAAAACCCGATGTTGTTGTATGCCATGGGGTCAAGTCTCACTCTCCGTACGGAAGGAGCAATTAAGGTAAGAGCGGGATGATCGCTAGCTTCCCCTTTGCTGCACAGCCCTGTAGGGCTGGAGCTAAAGCCGGCGGAAAGGGCCCTGAAAGACTCCCTAAAGTGATCAAATCCAGGGGTTGGTTCTGTTGCTTCGGCGACCAGTTTTAGGGGGCTCTTTGGGCCTTTTTAGCCACCTTTGGCTCCAACCCTACAGGGCTGTACTGTAAGGGGTGAACCCTTCTAAGCTGATCTCGCTTGGGATCTTTCTTTATAGACTGGGTATTCCTGATATTTAGAAAAAGAATTTGCAACGACCGTCTCATGCAGCTCACTCATTAGAGAGCTTAATGATCTGTTGGAATAAGGCTATTCCATTTCCCTCTTCCATCCTTGTCAACCATCCTGTCTTAGCATGCTCATTTCCACATAGGTATTATTCTAGCGTCCTCCGCCACGAAACCTATGCACCTGCACTACAGATTATTATCTATATAAGGACTTCCTCCGATAGAGTCTAGACCCTCAGGCTATGCAGTGTTTATAATCAGATCCAGGTCTTTCTACATTGTGACATAATTTTGTCCGCAGTGAATGATTTCCTGTCGCCATCTTCCAGAAATTCAACATCTAATGTGCCTCGTAACATTCCTCTAATCTGAATAATAGCTGGGAATTTATCCACCGGCGCTCTTTGTACGCTGAAGCACTACTCAATACATAACGGCTAAAACCTGAACGCCCAAACTCGTCCAATAAACCGTGCGGGATAAGTGTACGTAAGTAGAAGTACAAATCAACCATGACGACCCATTTAGTTTCCCTCTCTGCCAGGGTGCCGCGTAGAGAAAGTACTTCTCGAGCCAGCATCCACGAGATCAAACCGATTTGGTGGCGACCTTTGTTGTTGGGTGGAGTAGCCACATCAACGTATTTTGTAGGGGATCACTAGGAAACCACCATATCAAGGAGGCCATCCTATTCACGAGCCAGTCTCCCAGCTCTCGCATCAAGTTTATCCTCGATAGCMAGAAAGGTAACCAAAATTTCCTCTACCGCATCCCAATACCTCATGCCAATATARTTACAAATGGCTGCCAGGTACCCCGCAATAATGTTCCCTTCTCCATGATCCCTTTCAGTAGCTGCCCCGACTAAAAGTACCCACAACAGAAGGCCCGGAAGATCTGTCCACCCTACCAGGATTGTGGATTCCAGCAGTTGTTGTAATGTTAGCAGCGATGTACGATTGTCTGAGTGGCCGAAAGGGACGTCATGTAAGAGAGCAAGAGCGTATAATCTGCACGTTATGTGTATGGCTTCGCTCATCTTTTCTTCTACGGTCCCTGTGAGGGTTGTCTGCTGTGGCGAATATATGTCTTGCGTGTAGGAAGCGAGTCTGTCTCGAAGGCCTGGTTGGTCAAGACTTGAGTCTCTGTCGTGGTCATAGAATGCACGTGTAAGCCGTCGCATTGTCTCTACGACTTCTAATGTGTCTTGGGGACGTTGGGGAACGGGGTGAGTCTGAGAGGACCCATTGGAGTCAAGTAGTGGCGAGGTCTGTGCAAGTATAGGAGAGAACTGAGGTGCCTTTTGAATAAGCGGTGGGCCAGTAGGAACGTATATCAGCTTCGACCGATGAATGATCGCGCCTAGGTAGTCGCACCTGCAATCGCGTTTAGCAATGGCAATACTTTCAATAAAGACGTCTCAAGGGGCTTGGATAGTAACTTTTATCAAGTACCTACATCGCAAGCATGTCACCAAGAAGTTCATTTGAGGACACTGCAGACCAACCCCCGTTCAGCTCTATCATTCGTTTCAGCCCGTTCATGTGTGTTAGGTAATTGGCTTTTCCCAGACCCTGTATTATTGAAGCAAGGTCAGCGGTGTCAAGATCAAGGTATGTATATTTGGGCAAACATGTGTGAAATATGGATTAGGTAGAATGCTATCTAAAGGTTGTGAAGCTCGCCGAGCATAAATATTGCCACGAGAAGCGAGCGAAGGGATGTATCCCAGCTCTTCTACTGTGTGGTTGTAGCAATGGGAAGTTCACAAAGCAAGTGTAATGGCTTACCTCCATGTGTGTAGAGTAAGCCAAACATAGTACTGAGGCCACAGTAGCCTCGCTTACTGCGCCTGCAGACTCAGTGAGGCTGCGATTAATACGTGTGACAGCTTGGTCTTTCAGCACCAATGCCTTGGAAGAATCGAAATGGCGGGTCCAGATTTGGTAGATGATAGTCGCAGAGAATGATTGGGCGTAAAGGATTGTTTCGTTCGTAAGGAAGGAAGGCATCCATAATTGCCATCTGCCGTTGGATCCACCACCACACACACGATAAGCTTGTTCACTATGCCCTAAATGAGTCAGCTTTCAGCAAGTATTGGGCTGCGACAATTATAGTAAAACATTCCAAAGTTTTCTTTCTATGTATGATGGATTTGATAAGGAAATGTGGGGAGAGGCGATTTTCGTAAGCATGACCGCCTGAAGACCTAGTAGATCGGAATAACGCAATTGAGCCTAAATACATACAAATGCAAATACAACGATAGATCATCTGATAGAGGCGCAGCGGTTGTAGCAAGATCGCTTCAGCAAGTGGATTCAAATCTTCCATGGCAGTTGTCAAAGCKTCCTGCGAAAATTTTGCAATATTCGGCAGTATAGGGAGCTCATTCTGTGCCAGTCCAGATAAGTAAGATCCTCTCCATGCATTAAGGGTTGATTACCTTGGGAGAGTCGCCTTCCGACATTGTTTGATTATGCGTCTCCACATTTACTACATCGAAATGTAAGGCTCTTGACATTTTGCTATTTTGGGCTTCCCGTTTTGGCTTCGACTCTCGCTCTCTGCGCCGTACTTCACGTTGGGCGTGGCTTCTAATCTTTTGCATGGTCTTGACATTCTTGATGTCCGCAGGCTTCTGCATAGGCACCCATAGGAGCTGCTCAGGATAATGCATCATTGTTGCTCTCAATGTTGTAGCAGATCCTTCATTAAAAGGTCACGGCCAAACAATCTTACGCAGCAATTTAATCCCGAGATCTATGCCGCGAACAAACGCAGTAAGGCTGCTCAATGTGGACCCCAAATGTTAGTAATGCCAGTCACTGCAACTTAGGTACCCTAAGACGATTATGGAATGATATCTAGATCTGTACACATGAGAAGATCTCTCCCTAGCCGTCCTTTGGGCTAGACCCTATGAGAAAGCTGGGACGCCTTGCTCTATGAAAATTGGTAGCTATTAAGGAAGTTGAACTCATGGAAGAGGAGGCAATGCTTATGTGAAGTATATGAGATCTCCCACATTCAGCACTCTTTGGATTCCTTAGGGTGGCCATGTCTGGTGTTGCCGCTGCTGACGGTCAAGTAGAGGTCAAGATGTGAATGATGTGTCAGACAGGTGCAGTAGCCTGTGATTGGCATCCACTAATCCGCATCGGGGATGTCCCGGAATAACGGCCTCCGTCATAGGACTTGGCGTAATGACGAACTTTTACCTTGCAACTCACGCGCGATACACAATCACTCTAAGGCCGAAACTTTATGTGTCCCCGTGCATGGAGACCCCCGATAGTACAGAGGCTGTCGAATGGATCTCCGCCATTGGTTGACGGCCGTCGGAAATTGTAGGTGAACACTGCAACCTAACGCAACCAAGTCACAGCCCTTGGAGCGGAAGAGCAAAGTGAAAGCAAGGCTATAGAGTAGTTGCGTTTCCTTTCTAAAATGGATATCAGTCCTGCTGAAAGCTTCTTTCTGGGCTTTTGGCGCCTAGATATCTCTGCTCCGCTGTCTGAAATTGCAAGTCCTCCTATTGTATCATAACTCTGCATATCCCTACTTCATCATTAAACAAGACAATATCTCATGACTCTTTGCTACTTTCAGGAAGTCCACTGGATCGCATATGCAAGGAATCTCCCCATATTCAGGTCTTCGTATTCAACCCCGAGGTCTTTCCTTGCTCGTCGCCCCAACATACCGATTCCCCAAGACGAGAGATATATTAAAAACCTATGTATGTACGTAATCCAATGGCTCGCTCGATGATATACCCTCCTATCTCTTAGAAGACCCCGAATCCAAGTGATCACACGATGCGCTTGCTGGAGTATCGGAAGCCTGTCTGCGATGCGAGACTTTAAGCTGAAATAGAACGCTACGCAAGAGACGATCAGTATGCTCTACTGTGCTCATAGATCAACCTCCTTCAGCAATTTTTAGACTGCCAGGTTGGAAGCCTAGAACCACTAAGACCCTGATTCAGCCACAACGAACTTTTTCGGACGGCATATCAAAAACTCGACGGACGTGATCAGTATGTACTCCTGAAGTTTAGAGCATGACCATCTCTTGGCCTCTACCAAAGTTAGATTTAACCGTAAAGAGTTGGAGGCCGGTGTAATGATTGTGCGAAAATCAACAAATCCGACGAAGATGATTCGTGCCTATTATATGGAAGCTCTCAAAAAGTATACGGGGAGTAACAGACATATACAATACCAGATCGACCATCTGGAAGCGCGAATTGCATGCAGCGTCATTGAGGGCATAAATGCAATCAGGAATGGCCGCACAGAGTAATTATGCGAAGATAACAATCCTCTGCCTTAAAAGGAACGTTAAGGGAAGAGTCGATGACCCCGACCATATGGTTGATGATTCTCTGCAGATGGTTGAAAGAGACTTCTCATACTACGTTTGCAACATGTCCCAAGAAAATAACCATCCAGTCGAGGACTATGTCGTTCGAGAAAAATGAAATGCAAGGCGCTTTAGTCAATCACAATTTGGCCCTACAACATTTTACAATGCGGCCCACACAGTCTCATCCTACRATTCTCTCAAAATCATTACACAAAGAGCAGAAGCCATTAACCCGGATCTAGACACATCCACAAGAGTAATATCCTTTCAGGACACTGATATGACTCGGGCCTTGCGAAGCAACAGCTTTTCTGACATGGAAAATAGCCTCGCAAAGGCGAGGAAAGATGACTGAACACCGCGAGTTAGTTGGACAAGAGTGGACAAGACTTTTGCATAAAATTGCGATTGTGCTGGGGCGACTTCTCATGGACTCAATCTTGTAATCAAGCGCAATTGGCGACATGGTGGTAATGAGGGAGCTGGCCGATAAGAGATGATAAGGGGCCTGGCACTGCGTACTCCCTGGCTCGTACTGAGCACGTTCCCTCGCTGTCGAGAATATTCGTTGCTACTAAGCTTCATCGTTAGTCGGGATTTCTTCGCATTTCCATGAGCAAGACCATCAGAAAGCGAAGAAATAGACTCTTGGAACTAGATATAAATAGACGGCTTGACTAATCATGGGTAAGGGAGATCAAGGGTTTCGAATTAGTTCCACTCTGATGGCAAGGCTGTGAATTACTGATCATGACTATACACAACTAAGACCTGCCGAACACCATTCCCACAGCCACAACTCTCATTTTGATAGCTTCGGCATCGGAACCTACCGCCGTATCATTCAATTGTCCGCTACTCACCGCTTGAATGCTGATATCAGCACACTTATCGCTTTATCCCGTCAAATGCACGTCACATAGCATCCCGCACATCAAGACGGTGGCATAGGCTAGACTTATCGCAAGCTTACGACCTGGCATGTGCAGAATAGTCCTGTAATGTTAGGAAGATGCCGAAAATAAGTCCATGTACATAGCATCCCTGAACTCGAAACACGACGCGCCCTCCTGCTGATGGACCTTTGAGTGCCGCTTTGCACCCACGCTAACATCCGGTTTGTCCATATGCTCCGACTGTGCTCCTCCATGCTCTCTCTCTCTCTGCCGCATCGTGCTCTTTCGCTAAATCGAATGCTCCGTCAACGCTCCTTGTAAAGTAGTGTTGCAATGGCGGAATGGGATTCCGAGGATAAACACTTCATTGCGTGTCTCAATACGATCTATRGGAGGCAGCTGCTATATACACGATGCTCTGGAGGGGAGATACGCTGGAGTAGGGGCAGAAGACGCTAGAATACCAAGAATATGTGGAAATGAGATAGTGTTGGTGGAGGCTGCTCAGCGAAGATGGATATGGTATAGCCATATGGCAACATGTAAGCCATGCTTTGTTTCCCGAACGGAAACCGCCATTGCTAATGCTAGTTTCAGAGTGTGCCACGGAATAGAGAGCTCAAAGGGTTTTTACGGAATGCTTCTGCAGGGTGTCTAACAGGAGCCGAAGCCTCCCTCTACCAAACACCTGCCAATCTGGTATAGATCGGGTCGTCATGCATATGAGCTCGGAGGCCTTGCCTTTTCCATCCATCATACGTAACCGACTTCTATGTGGCTTATATACGCCGCAGCATGTATATAAATGTAGGACCCCGAACGAATCGTAGCAGATGAACTTCAGCTGACTAAAGCAAGGCTGCTGCGCTCCTCTGTCATAGGCCATTCTTGACTTTCGTACCCCACCTCTGCCCCCACGTTGAGCTTAACGTCCCCAGCTTTGCTCAGCGAGTGATATCTGTAAACCCTTTCTAATCTATAAATAGGCGCTTATGTTGAATATAGTATCGAAATAAGCCCTATCTTCACACCTTGGCATATCTTAGATTGAAGGTAAGGCTTTGGGTGTTTGCGAAYATAGCGTGTGCTTGAACCTTCTCTTTTGTATAGCTCTGAAACGCCTGGCCTGACTTGAATCCTTGCGTGTCAAAATGAACTCAATCATGGATAGAGTCCCAATATCCCGGGAATTTCGAAAGGGATAAAAGGTCAATAACACATAATCATAATGACAGCACTCAACTAAAAGTCCGTTATTGCATAGAGCTATCGATACATAAGCTGGTCAAGGTGCTGCCATCGGTCTGCGACTTTGCACCAACGATAATACCAGTCGCTTAGCATGATGAGTATATAAACCCAATTGACCAACAAGCTCGTCCATAAGGCCCCAAAACGTCGGATCTAAAACGAATGATAGCAAGTCTTCTTGATCTAGCTTATTAGACTCTCTTGACCAACGTCATAAGCCTATCAATAAGGGACTGGAATTTTGGGAGCTTAATATTACCAGGAATTAGAAGATAAAAGAAAAGAAAAAGGTGGTTAAGTCAAGCTTCTGATCAAGGTACATCTCAAGAGACAATTTTAATAGCTTTATATATTAATTTGAAGACAATTCCACTATGTATCAATTCCCCGATGGTCTAGTGGTCATGATTTCCGCTTGTCAGCAATGCCAAGCGCGGGAGACCGGGGTTCGATTCCCCGTCGAGGAGAGATCTAACTTTTTTTGAATATTTTCAATCTTCTCTTTTCTCCACCGTAGACGTCAGCATTCACGAATCAATTGAGATACACATGCAACTCCTGTCCTTTGCAACCAAATTTCAGTGGTTATTGGAGCCGTTGGGTGACGGAGAAGTAGTGCGACTGGTCCCCCCGGAGCCCCCCCCCCCCCGACGTACTCCGACTTAGGTACTCTTACAATTTCTAGTATAGTGTTTATGACTGGTTCTACTGCGTGGCCATTATTCCGATTTTTAAGGCTCAGATTCAGGTACTGAAAGCAAAGATCGTATGCCTATAACTGTTACCATAATAATCTGGAAGCAATAATTGAGCTTTGAATTCAGCGCTAGGCGTTGGATAAGGGGGTCATAGCTTTATAACAATAGGGTGGCTGTTTATCTCACGCGCCGGCACATCCTCTTCGTACGTTCCAGATATACACTTCGCATAATCTATCACCATTTCCTATACTGGGACATTCGCACTCACTTTATCTCAGCTGCAACGTATCTCAAGGATCTTGGTCTCCACGAAGATAACATCAGCCCAGAAAGTGTTCCAATGGCGGGCGAGCATTGCCAGTGGTCGAGGAGATTACCTTGTCTACCTTAGCTATGCGGGAAAATCTCAAGTTGAAGCGCCTTACATAGGCACCTGCACGAATTACGAAGAACGAGAGGGTCTTCACTGTTGAAAAGTTTTCACATCATGATGGACAACTTTCGGAACTCGTATCAATCTGTCGGAGAAGAAACTCCCTGTTAAGAATGGTGATGCATCCCGGTCATCCGCCAATGGACATCCAAGGGCAAGTGATATTTTGCTTGACCGATTGTGGTGCCTTGAAAGTTGCTATGTGGGATTCGCCTCCTCATCTCTTGACAGACTCTTGACAAAGTGACGCGGCGCTATTTGAAAGATTCCAAGACAGATCTAATCTCCAAGAGATGTGTAGACACCTTAACATTAATAGACAAATTGAGGCTTGCGGTCAAAAACAACAAACGCGTGTTTCTAGCTCCAAGTACGCAGGCATCGATTGCGACAATGATGGACCCCAATTCCCAAGATTGGGTTAATTTGGTTATTGGACAAGCTACACCTAAAAGTTTGAACAAGAACGGCCGTCCGCCGGCTAAGAGACTCCATACATCAGTGCCCTTTTTGGAACAGGACATTGAAACACTCGAAATCCTTCTGAATCTGATCAACAATTCTAGCGAATGGGAGGGGCACTTGAGTAATACTCAACACATCAGCGCCGACAGAGTCATGTAGTAAGGCTTTGTACCCTTTATCAATCTCCATAGAATAGGTTAGACACGAGAGATGCACTTTGAGCCTGCAGTCATTTTCTACTGTCATATCTAGAAGTGCTACGATTTACAATCATCCTTCCAAGGGCCACGAGGTCTGTTGAGGTCCTTTAATACAGGCTCCGCTAAGCCAACACAATAGCCCGAGGTATCGATATTCGACTCAAAAAGTTTTCCCCTCAACCGGGTAGCGAATTGTAGGATCGAAAACTCTTCTACTACGTGGATTCTTTGAGCATGTGATACTATATCGATGAGGCTCAACACCCAAATCATAGAGATAGCTATTTGAGCCAAATCACATAGTACCACCCAACTGCACTATCTTATTGGGGTGTCTCACAGCAATCGATACAACGCGTTCCTGAGATGATCCTAATCAAAGCCCGACCCACTACATGAGAAGCTTTGGAGTACCCTGAATCACGATACAGCAGACTTATGGTATGTCATCATGTTGTTCCCAATATCCAGTAGCGACTGAGGAGAGGACCGACTTTAAAGCCCAATTTCAAAGAACTGGAAGCCAAAGTAATCGGATCGACGACGAGGTGCACTGGAGTCCTATCAGGGAGGAATGCTTCTGTATATTTACCAAAGATTGCGGCGTTCGGTAATCCCACCGCATCCTGAACCAGAGTGCACCGACGAGACTCGACCGCCAGGGTCTAACGCAAAAACGAGGCTCAGCCACTAGAGGCTTAGCTGGGCAACACAATCATTTGATGAAACCTAAGTGAGCAGCAAGTAGCAAATTCAGATTACGAGCTGTTGCACCCTTGCTCTGCCTCCATGTCAGTCGATCATGTTCCACTCTGCTCCTTTTCTGCTGTCCTCTACTATTCCACAACTCTCGGTGGTAAACCTTGCTTGTTGGGATCAACCTTTCGAGCAGCCCTACTTCCTTTCAGAATTGATAATCTGTATATACACAACATACAACATCCTACGTTGTGATCAGCTAGCGCCCTGGTGTTGCCAGCCTCCTTGAACACATGCAAACCCTTTGCCAGTTCACGCCACCCAGCCAGAAGTCGATCCATATGCTCTGTAGTCACATAGGTTACATAACTCCCACTTCCAGTGTCCTCGCATTCAGGGTCTATATGAGAGCTCTAGTCCATACATGTAACGAGGACAAGAGTGGCGTTCTGCAGTTTGTGCAACGCTCGAAATTGGGCAAGGAGTCCTGACACAACACCGAGGGAACAATACTCCGGTCGATGAGCTCTTCCGGTAGCTTTGGATATGCAACACTGTGTTCTTGCCTTTTCCCAGGGGTTTGATACGCTAATTATGCCAGCTTGCACAGTCGTCAAACTGAAGCAATGCACCATGGCGAAGGCATTCAGCATTGATGAGGAGGAGAAAGCCACGAGTATCCTGACACACGTTTCATAAGGCTTTCGGTACCGTTCACGGGAAATAAGCCACCAAAGTTGCTAAGTCAAAGTGTTTCATTCGATCACGGGCTGGACGGGTTGAGTAGTTGAGAAGGTAGTCTAGGCTTTGGATGGGAGTAAGAGTTGGTAGAACAATGAATTAGATTGAGTGCATTTGGCGGTGAGAGGAACCAGTTCGGAAGTTTCTATGCATAGAGCAGACATTGCCGTCCCTATCGATATGTAAGCATTCAGCAGGGGGAGGACCGGCTGGTCCGGCATGCCTATTGCATCGATCAGAAATCACAGTTCGTATTCATTAGAGATCACTCGCACCACATCATTTGAGACGTACCGTCGCGCTGCATAGTGCCAGCTAATCGATCGAAGAAACGTAGAGGTAATCAATGCTCCTTGATCGTAAGATCAGAATCTCGTGCGAGAATCGGAGGCATGTCCGCGGTGATATTATATGCAAGATGTCTTATGCCAACACGCTGCTGCCAACGGTTTCATGACATGTCACAGTGTATCTTGTACTTGTTTCATTTGCCAGAGTAGCGGCGATTCTGTATGCTTGATGAGATCGATCCTTTGCTTCCCCGGTTTCGGGGTCCATCATGGGACGTGACGGCGCCCAACGATTTTGCCCTCCGGCATACTATTTGTTCCAACCGATCATAAGTGTTCTTATCTCGCACGTTGTTGCTGCCCGATCCGAAACCCGGAATGCTGCATTCACGTTTTCGCGGCTTCTAACAGATGGCAGGGTTTCCGGGGTTTATTTATTCTTAGTGCTTTGAAATCCACACCAATAGAGGCAAGGGTCTAATTTCCCGTTTGAGAACCCATGCAATGCCTCATGGACCTTTCGTATATCAGGGGAGGTATAATGCTGCCGTTCTATGGCCGCGTAGACTATATAGGATCATTGAAGCATCATTTCAGCAGAAAACTTCTTGTTTCAAATGGAATAAGAGAAGATGGGCGGCGAAGAAATACTGGCTCGAGTCTGGCTTGGAGAGTAAGTACCTTCACCAATCATGCGAGCGTGCATACCCAACGAGATCGAAGACCAACCAATCATGTCCACTAGTACCTTCAACCACGAGAACATACTTAAGCGAAAGATTACGACCATCATTCAAGTATCCTCCACTAATCTTGCCACCTCGGTTTGTGCCGCGTTTCAAAAATCGGGCATCGAGCTCGTACGATTTCGACGCGACGATGACGAGCTCTCGAATTTGCTGCCCGTCTTTGGGGACTTGTGTAACTTTATCGATAAGAGGATCAAAAGCAAGAAGAACGTTCTGATATGGGAAGAAGGAGCTGGAGCGGCGTGCGCGGTTGCTTATGGTGCGTATCCTGACGTCTGTTAGAATTCTACGCGGACGGGTAGAACACAGCAAACTCACCAAGATCTATGATATAGTTATGCGAGCCAGGCGCATCGGACGCACAGAAGCGGAGAGATATGTCCGAGAGAAGCGAATGGGGACTGTAATTAGCGAGAGATGTCTCGAGCAGCTCAATGTTTGGCAACGGTGTGGTTTCGACGTGTATGAGATGGTCCATGGGAAGAAGAAACCGAAACGACCCTATGTGGAGTGGATAGAAAAGGAGTCGGCAGGACAGGCAAAGCCCCAGATGGATCGGTACTGTGTTCATTCATAAGGAGTCGATTGAATAATTTGAGGAAAGAGAAAGTGAGGTCGGTGGATAAAAGGGGCAACCTCCGTGACGATCCTAGACCCATGGAATCGGGTGCAACGTAGCACATCTCCCATTATGGTTGGCAATTTCTCATCTGCTTCGCCCTTGTCCTACCAACGATACCAAACAGCTCTGCTTCCCTCCAGAGGTTTCTGTGTCCGATACCCGTCCGGGACAGAAATGAGCGTCCTTGAAGTCGAAGTTCACAAAATTGCTCAGTGTGGCCACTATAACATCAAATATGTTAGCTTCGACATTAATGGTACTAGTATTAGAATAGCGCAGTCCAAAAGTAATATTCCAGTCTGAAAGCTTCTGAAGGAGCACGTTGAGCTGCAGTGTCAGTATTGGAGGCAAACCCCTCATGTGATGAGCGGCTCCATAGCAGTGCCACGACTCCATGCGTTGGCATATGAGGCCCGCCTGAACATAGACACTTACAGAAAGGGGCACTTGAAAAAGACCACGCAGGTCGTAGCCATAATACAGAGGAGCTTGCGGCTGGAAGCGTCTGCATTCTATGAATGTGAGTGTCTCATTTCAAAATGGGAGCCAGTTCTAGAGCACAGGGTGGTACGAATCGGATAGCTTTGAGCTCGACCTTCTCGCTGTTGTGAACGAGACGCAGTGTTCGTAGAAACCATGTGTATTTCCTTTCTTGGAGCAGGATTTGGCGGTAGGGCATAACGATTGCACTGGGTGCAGAGTATACCTAGATAATACCACTCGACACGGGAAAATTGCTAGTCAATTCAGCAATCGAGTTCTCTGAAATGTAAAGACGGGTATAGGTAAAACTTGGACTCTATTGCCCTGATGTTTCCCCCAAGTTAGAATTTGAGAGATAAATTACTGATTCAATGCTCATATAGCAGTCGCTGGCCACACCAGTATCTAGCTCAACGCCATGCTGTGTCGCTTTGATTGATTGATGCAAGTATGCCGCAGTTATGCAAATTGCTCAAATATAAACATCATATTATATCCATAGATCCAGCCGGAGAAGTTTCAGATCATGTTCATTGCGTCGTACGCCATGTTGACCTCATATGCATTTTCTCCTCGCGTCCTCTCATCTCTCCTCTCCCTTGCCTCACTACTGTCATGAGACCACTTGACAGCTGGCAATGGCCCATACTGGACCCCTTTTTCCAGCTCCAGTTTCCTCCTCTCGATCAACTCTGCCAGATTCCATCTTGCGATAAGTCTCTTTTTGCGCTCTGCAAACTCCTGCTGTAGATTGCTTTCCTCTTCTTCAAAGTTGACGTCAAGCTCATCATTCTGGCGCTCGAACTCTGACTCTAGGGCTTCTAGCTCGCCTTCTTGCTTTGCCATTATGCGCTCGGTTTGCTTGCCTTGTTTCTCTCGTAGTACGTTGATGCGCGAGGCGTGGAGGTTGTCCATGCCATTGCGGATGTGGTACTGTTGTTCCAGCTGCCTGTAATCATTCTTCGTGACCACCCGATCGGGCATGCCTTGTACTGTAGACCGTGGGTTGCAGTATGCTTGCATATGCCTTAGCCGTGTGTCGCAAGCCTGACGTTCTAACTCCAGTTGTCGATTAAGATCCACCTCGGCAT
The DNA here is from genome assembly GCA_000444155.1 of Cladonia macilenta KoLRI003786. Lineage (NCBI taxonomy): Eukaryota > Fungi > Ascomycota > Lecanoromycetes > Lecanorales > Cladoniaceae > Cladonia > Cladonia macilenta. Next base: position 467,995 of record KE598623.1, read on the forward strand.
CTAACTGTCGTTGTTCGAGATTATTGAGAGCCTCAGTATGACGCGCGTTTGCATCTCTCTGCCGCTGTTGGTATTCTGCGAGAATATTTCGTTTGTGTTGCAGCTGCCTTGTGCGCATCAGGTGGTGCTGTGATGCCTCGAACGTGATAAAGCGGATCTGTTCTTGGAGATGTGCGTGGTGTAATTTCTTGAGAATGGGATTAGAAATACTGCGCCGCCGAGCAGTGACGTTTGCTAGTATCTCCTCTTCCGGGGGCGGGGGAGGTGGGCTTGTAGGCGGAGGAGGAAGCGGAGGTGGCGGGGGAGGAGGGTTATAGTCGATCGACTTGGCATGTTTGTGAGGTATTATGAGGGCATGCATCTCATCTGTCGTGATTGCGTGAGGTTGTGGGTGCGATATTTCAGGTAGCTGATCCGCTGTTACTGGACGAGGCTGTGTGCTGGGCCTGACAGCCCGAAGCATCGATGACGCCCGCGGTGGTACAAATGGAACGTCTGCGGAAAGCGTCTTGCGTCTGTGTAGTCTGGACATCCTGCGAAAGCCTTCCCTCACCTTCACATAGTTCGATTTCCTTGATGACGCTGAGCTCAACGACGCCGAGGTTATTGAGGTCGCTGTAAGAGACGGTGTCTTCCTGTGCCTCTGCTGCTCAATCGAACTATCAGATGCTGTGTGAATCGACTGTGACGTTCTTGAAGGAGGTTGTACTGGAGGTCCAACAAGCGCGGAATCGAGGTCTACGGCGCCGATGCTGCTGGTGACTATTTCCAGAGTGGTCTCAGGATCTTGAGGGACATGAATACCCAGCTCCAGTGCTGTCTGTAAAAATCTCTGGTCAACCTCATCCTCCGTCTGGTCAAGTTGTAGCACCTTCATGCGGTAAGAATCATCATTAATCTGTTTCTGGACAGAAAGGTCGAAAGGCCGCCTTTCGGGGATTGACCGCTTGTTGGAGGTTGCCATCGGAGGAGCTCTGACCAGGCTCCTGCGGACTAAACGGCGAGGTGCATGTTGTCAGTCCCGAAAGTAATGACCTAGACGGATACTCCTTTCACAAGTCTAGCGCAAAGGCGAGTGGTGCTGCTATGGGCAGCATGGCGGTTGACTTTTGCAAATGATAGGTGCGACAATGCGGCACAGTAGCAGCGGTCCCCATTCGTCAGATCTCAGAGACTTCGGGCGCTTCACTGTTAAATTTCGGATCTCGGAAGTGATAGCGATAGCAACGGCGCGCATTGGGGGCCATTTCACAGTTTTCTTTTTCTTTTCCATCATCTTCGCAAGAATCTGGGAATATATGTTGGTCTTTGTCAGGAAGGATGCCGGAGGAGCCATCATTCTGGGCATAAGCGGCGGAGACATGGCGGAGACATGGTCCTCGCAACAAGCTTCACCGACAGGTATTCGGGCAGCTGCCCCTTAACCATAGGCTGAAAATGGCATGGAAGATAATTCAAATAGAATTCCGAATACTGATAGGTTACCAGAAAATGGAGAGCTTTGCTGCCTTTCTCAATACGTCCCGTTCCCTTTGCAACATTATCTAAGCCTTCAAAGATCTTCCCATTTCGCATGTACTTCATTCTAAGACCTTGACCAATGTTGGTAAATCTTTATGTTATCCAAGGGCGTGGATCTCTACTGGAATCTCATAATTACCTTTCCTTCCTGTTTATACTGCTGTTAGAGTTCGCGACTTTGTTCTACTGGCTTCAACGCTGTTAAAATCCCTTTCAAGTACCTCGTTCAATGAAAGCATAACTCCGGCAGCTAAGTCCTGCGACCTGGAAATCACTTTGGATGACCTGAGATTCCTGTTATCATTGGTGGTTGGCAATGCCCCGTGTTCTAGGATTTCCGGTTTTCTGTGAAAGCTCTCGACCGTTCAGGAGCCACGATCATAGGACGAGAGAGCGACACTTACCGACAGAGACTGACGATGATCCTCGGGCGTATTTGCTGCACCCTGCGTTTGGAATCTTCCGAAGGTCTCGGCAGTGCATGGATGTTCGGCTACGATCCTGGAACCCTGAGCGGTATATCTCAAGGATCTAGATTTGCCCAATAGTTGTTACAAAAATGGCAGAAAGATGAAAGACAGGATATATTCAGTGCTTCGGCACTGCAGCTCATGGGAAGCCGTTCAAGTCGAAGACTTGTCCCACGTCTTATTGAGGAGGCTTGGTCCATCCATTGCCCTAGCAAAGAGTCAATTTGAATGGTAGCCTTGACCGGAGGATAGACTCCGGCCACCGATTATTAGACGTCTTACAAGGCAAATTGGAGCTTGTGGCGAGGATCATCTTGCCATAGCAAAGAGCGACTTACTGCGGGGCCAGTCAAAAAGCAAACGTCTCTCTATACTCGCAAGGCAACGTGATCGCGAGCGATATTCCTCCAACAAGTTCGATCCAGCATAGTGATCCCAGTCTTCAGAGACAAGCCCAAGGGAGCCTCTCTCAACTCTCCCACAAATGTCGCTCTAATCGTGGTCATTGGCTGGTTGGAATGCCTTGCACTTTTGGAAACCTGATCAGTCTTGTATGTGCGATTGTCACAGGTCATCCAAGAAAGGCTATTTCGTGAAGATGCTTCGATAGTTGGCTAGAGAGTGGGCTAAACATGTTCATCAAGTCACGATAGCAACATTCTACTGCGAGGCTATCCTGAAGGTAAGATTTCCTTGACAATACAGTTGGGTCCTCACCGCTGTCGAGCATTCACGACTTTCCCACTTCTTCTGAGGGTTCACTGTCACTGCAACCTTTGCTGACCTCCAACCCATTTTGCTCTTTCAACCCGTCCACTATGCCGCTGCCGAAAAGTCTATCTAGCCTCTTCTCCCTATCCCATATCCTCCGGCCCGGCTCATCTCCCTTTCTCCTAAAGTACAAAATGCGATGCTGCGGAATCCATTCTTCGTCTGTAAAATCGCCTCCACCTTTCCAAGATGAGACATCCATTTCCATCACCTCAGGCGCATGTCGGTCGTGATAGCCAATAACGAAGTCAGACTCTTCGAGCGCTGGATCATGCCGTATCCGCGAGATGATGTCTTTTGCTGGACGTAGCAACGGCTTAGAATTTTGATCACGGCTCTGTTGTGCTACTTTAAGAGCCCTTCTCGCACTGGACTTGGATACTGTAGGCTTTGGAGAGTTGGAGGGGCAAGAGTCGGAGGACGACGCTTCAATGTCATCGTTGGATGCAACTTCTGATTGGCGGGTTCCCAAGGGKATCATATCCTCAGCAGCTTTGTTGTGCGAGGGCAACGTCATCTCAGCTAAAGAATGTTCTGAATCGACTTCGTCAAGCGGAGTTCTATTGGGAGCCATGACAAGGTAACCTGATTGCTAGTCGATGATTATCAATGTGCGGAGGAATTGATAGTAGCAGTATAGAAGACTAGATTATGGCAATACGGCGATGTTAACAGTGAATTTCAACAATTGAGAGGTGCAGGAGGTTGATATAGTGAATTCCAGTTGAGTCATCCCACATAGCCACTTCCCCCGCCACTTGTTGTTTCAGGGGAAAGGACGCCCCGTAGCATGACTCAGAGACCCAGCTTCAACCGTCTGAAAATTATCAATAAGGCTCTAACACCTCCTTAGAGTAATTGTCACGTAGCGGTAAACGAGGTTTCCGAGGGCTGTTTAGAACAATAATAAATCGTATGCCCCGCTAGAGACACCCTAAATTACTCGCCTAAGGTAGGCGGTAAGAGTAGTCCCAAAGCGGGGTTTCCTAGGTACCTTAGGGAGCCAGCTTTAGGGGTCTCCAGGCATCGGCCGGGCCCTATGGGGCTGTATGGGTGATAGGTGAGTTTACCCCGCGGTAGTTTAGCGTGCATACCCGAGCACGTCGCCTAAAGAATCACCAACCACATAGACACCTTTCGATTTGCCAAACCAGTTTGAGGACTTCAGCAAATCCTTTACCAGATAGTACTGAGTCTATGGCCTTCATCTTCTTCATTCAACTTCATCATGTCTGCAAATCACTACTCCAGAGATCTGGCTTACGATGATCACGGTTCTTACGCCCTACAACACCGCAGCAGCCGAGAAGCCACAATGTATCAAGAGCAGTACGACAGATCATATTCAAGAGAACGCTATCGAAGAACTCCATCGCCGCGCGAACGATACTCATCCCCTCCCCATGGTAAACCATAAGAGGACACTCAATTCGCTCGACTGCGCGTCTGCTAATGATGGCTTTGGAAAGACCAGCATAGGGACTCACCTAGTGGAGACGATTTCGAGATCAAAGGTGCTTCAACTCGCAGGGAGAGAGACATAAGATACCGACAAGATGACAACGGCCACTACAACGACTACCGAAGGGGCCGCTCTCCGTCCCGAAGGGAGATGGGCAGAAGAGCCTACCACGATAAAGATCATGAGAACTACCGATCACCAAGCTACGAGAGCGGTAGCCGAAGTCAGCGAAGAGATAGATCACCCTACTATGGCGGTCCACCCAGCAGAGAAGTGATCATGGAGGGTCTTAAGCTAGAGATGACAGAGGATGACGTTCGCGCCCCCTTCCCACCAATCGCTCGATCCCTGCCTCTATGATCTGAAAACTATAAGAGCCTAAGTGTGATTTCAAGATATTTGCGGACTCTAGCTAAGGCGTGATGCATTCTGGTCATACAGATCTTGAAAGAGTTAAAGGAGACCTACCATGTTGAGAGACTAGATGACGTTCGAGTCATTCGAGATCGCCAGACCAGTACGTTACGTGTCTCGGAAGTCTGTGGTAGAGGTCTCTAATCAACTTGCAGGGCTGTCTCGAGGCTTTGGATTCCTAAGGTTTGGGACTCTTGAGGAGTCGAAGGCTTTCGTAGAGCGCAACTATCCAAAGATCTACCTTTATGGCAACAGTCCAACAGATAATGACGATGCGACAGCCAAAGTTCGAATAGCTTACAGTCGTGAGAGGGATGATCGCCCTCGAGCTGATAAGGCGGACGGAGAATGGACATGCAAGATTGTAAGACTCTAGCCAAGGATTTTCGCATGGCGTCTCCCTAATTCCGTAAAAGTGCGCGTTTGTCAACTTTCCAGGTCGCACAAGGTGTTTCAGGTGTCACACACCGCAGATTGGTAGGTATATCCCAATATAAGGGATTCACAAGACTAAAATGATCTCAGACATGGCGGGGKATAGTGGGACAGCTAAACCTTCGTACCTTAACAGTGGTGACAGTGACGTTTCACCCGACGGCACGCCCTCGCAATATTTGCTTCTAAGAGGACTCGAACCTACTGTAACCGAAGACCTGCTCGCCAAAGGAGTTGTTAAGCTCTACAAACCAAGTCGGAAGTCAACCCCTCCCGCTCCCACATCCAAAAAGAGCAATGCCAAGGTAGCCTCCACTACGGGAGATGCTAACCTAGGTGCCAAAGAGGGCAGTCTTCGAAGGGTGTTACTCATCCGGGACAGACGCAGCAATGAGAGCTGGCGTTATGGCTTCGCTGAATTTGCTACTATTGACGTAAGCATGAATTCTTGAATGCCGCTAAGAACCGCTGACACTTCCATAAGGATGCCCAAGCGGCCTTGACGCGCTACAATTCATTCGAAAAGTTCACCATTTCTTCAAAACCTGTTACAGCTGATTATATCCATGCTGGTGTATTCGTTCCTGAGTTGAACGCTTCGAAGGAGATGGAGCCTTTTACTTTTACTCCACTCGGTAACACCGCTGTCAGGCTCGCCTACTGGGACAAAGAGGCTTGGGCAAGTGAGTTGGTCGTATCAACTGGTTCACCCAAACAAGGGCCTGCAACAGGTGAGGGCCAAGTTCGCTCTGCCGCAGATCAAGCTGCAGCTGCCGCAGAAAGCGAAGGTCTTTTGCAACCGGGTAAAGATGTCGAAGCTAGAGCGAAGAAGAGGAAAGCAGAAGCAACCGCTGCCACCAAGCAGAAGAAATCTGCTCCGGCACATTTGCAATTTTGGAGTAATCGTCACGCAGAGCTTCATGGTGTCCAACCCCCTGCATCAGCAGAAACTGAAGAGGAAGCCAAGAAGCCCGCAGTAAAGGATGGCGATACGAAGCCTAGGAGTACCCATGTAAAGTCCTATACCGACCTAGCGAAGAAGTGCTGCTACCTTTGCTCACGTCAATTCAAGACTGAAGCAGATGTGAACAAGCACGAGCGACTTAGTGACCTGCATCAGAAGAACCTGAAGGACGACAACCTAGTATTGAAAGCTCAGGCAAAAGTTGATAAAGCAGGTCTTTTATCTACGACTTCAGGAGACGATAGCCAAGAGTATCGTGACCGTGCTAAGGAACGGCGCGCTGCTTTTGGCGGCAAGAAAATTTCTCTCCCACTGAAGAAATCTGCAGTACAGCCTGAGGAAGATACCCAAGAGGATTCAGCTCCGGCCCCTTCAAAGGGGGCTTCGTTACTTGGAAAAATGGGCTGGTCCGCAGGGGAAGGCCTAGGAGCTCAAGGTACCGGGATGACGGCGCCCATAGCTACTGATATGTACGTTCAAGGGGTAGGCTTAGGCGCTCAGGGTGGGAAGATTGGTGATGCAGCTGAGGAAGCGGAGAGGAATACACGAGGAGGCTATGGAGAATTCTTAGAGAGGACCAAGGACAAGGCGAAGGAGCGATTTGAACGAATGGGGTAACATGGGTGACGAAATCAACGATATGTGATACTATACAGCATCTCCGATGCAAGCGTTTCGGGATTCACCGTCGTAGCTATTGCTCGTTCTTGAGCTTGACCACAAAGCATTGTATTGCAGGATATACATAGAACTTGCGAAGCTTCAATCGCTTATTACTCAATGAGGTGGGGAAAGATAAACAAGAAGTGTGAGCTACGTAATTCGCCATTCTAAAAAGCATGTTGCAGGGAGGCCTGGTGACACGAAACAAAGAGCGCGAAGAGAAGCTCTCAGCATATTTACATTTCACTTACAGGTCGTATTGAAGTGATCTCTAAGAGAATATGCCAGGATTCTGTCTATCTGCACTCCCAAAATGCAAATATCCTCTCCCATGCATGATCCACATCCCCACATGTAACGGACTCCAACTCCCCAGTCCCAATCCCACTAAACAACCACTACCTACAACCTCTCACTCAGCACCACCCCATACACCACCGTAATACCCAACGCCACCAAATTCGTCAACGCACTGGCCCCATGCATCCGTCCAAACCTCCCATTCAACCTCTCCATCTCCTTCGAATGCGGCCCCGCATCATAATACCGCTTCCCATCCCTCGTTTCCTGATGTTTTCTCTCCTTCATAATCCTCGTCGTTACAGGGCCCATGTAGAATAGATTAAGGGCATTGAGGAGGAACATGCTTGTGAGGGGGAGGAGGACGCTCCAGCGATTCTCTGGGGCGAGGACACCGGGGAGGGAGGAGGGGGAGCGGGTGGTGGTGGTAGTGAGGGAGGAGGTGGTAAGGGCACCGGGGTAGGTGAGAGCTAGGATGGCGGGGAGGGCGGTTTGAAGCGTGAAGAAGATGGGGAGGAGGGCGGATTGCAGGGTGGAGAATTGGGGGCGGGAGAGGGCGCGGTAGGATACGATGCCGTTGATGAAAGATTGGTAGAAGGAGGAGCCGAGGAGGGTGCCGTAGCTGGGGGTGGGTTAGTGTTGATGAGGGAGGGTTGGGTTTGGAGGGGTACCTGAGGATGTGGTAGGGAGCTGGGCTCCAGAGGAGGTAGATGTCAGGCATTGGGAGAGAGCCTGGAGGGGAAAAGGTATGGTAGTAGATTGTTGGTGTAAATATTATTCAAGAAGTTGGGAGGGTAGGATTGAAGGGTGTCACAATATGTAGGTTACATTGGGCCTAGCGTTCCTCGGACTCGTCATTTCAGCATTCACTGCGCGTCACAACTTTCTCCGCTGATAACTCTATGTGATTGTTCTGAATTTGTGCAATTCAAATTTGTTCTGAGCTGACTCTAAGCACAGCTGTAGACGGTTTCTTTACCATCACATCAAGCAAAAGAGAAGGATCGTATCCACGTTGACTCAATCCCAAGGTTCGGATGCATGTAATGTTGTCCTCAGCCTTAGTAGTCCTTTCCAAAGGTCTTATCTATGCTCACAAGCAATTGCTTCAATCTCGATAATCATTGATATGATACTCGTGTCCGCTAACCTCAACGCGTCGTCGACGTCATCGGTGACTAGGAATACCGTCAATAGAGACACGGCCAATTTTGCTGTCTTCATTTACTCGCCGAATTGGTCCCAATCCTCTTTGATTTAATATAGCATAAAGCCTATGGAGGACTTTCCTCAGAGCTTCTGGGTAGTGTTTCTCGAATTTTAGAGCTTCTCCAAATCCAATATTCTACAGAAAACAGAATTATCATTTCAATGGATCGTGTATCACACATACGACATTCAGAGTGACATAATCTAAATTTGGAAACGAGATTTGATCAGTCACTTCTTGTCCTACATCTTGTCGTACTGATATCTTGTTCTCTACTCCGAACTTCTCAATGTTTATTTCCTATTTCTGCTGTATCAACTCTTACGCTATCAACTCCCACAAATACCGGCATGGCGAACGTTCTCGAAGGCAAAGTTGCCCTGGTCACAGCTAGCTCTGCAGGCTTGGGTGCCGCTGCTGCCCGAGCTCTGGCTTCTGAAGGCATGCGAGTCGTCATCAATTATTCGGCAAACAATCAACGTGCTAGTGTTTTGCTTAAAAGTCTTTCCAAAGAGTTCCTTAATCAGGCCCATGCCAAGGATGACACCGGGGGTCTGCGCTTCTGTGCCATACAAGCCGATCTCGGGGTTCGAGCAGAAATTATACGATTAGTTGACGAGACGATCGCAGTCATGGGCCGCCTGGATGTGGTAGTGTCCAATGGAGGCTGGACAAGGTTCTCCAATTTTGCTGACCTAGAAGATGGTGTTGAAGAGGCTGATTGGAACCACTGTTTCAATATGAATGTCAAATCTCACCTTTGGCTCATGCACGCAGCAAAGAAACACCTGGATGAGACGGAAGGTGCATTCATTACGACTGCGTCCCTCGCAGGTGTCACCCCAACTGGTAGTTCTCTTGTATAATGCCCTCAGTGTTAATTTGAGAAGGTTCGCTGCTAAGACCCGCTCGACCAGGCCTACGCGGTGACCAAAGCTGCTACAATTCACCTCGTCAAATCACTCGCAACCATTGTGGGTCCGAAGATCAGGTGCAACTCTGTGTCCCCGGGCATGTTGTTAACCGTCAGTAACATCCATGGCACTCAACGTATACATCTCTAGCTAACAGTGACTTCAGGACTGGGGTCGTAAATTCTCAGATGAGAAGCGTGCAGCTGTTGAGCAGAAGGCGAAATTGAAAAGGCTCGCAACAGTTGAGGTATGAGACTTACCTCGACCCAGACTTACGTTAATTTTCCTTGTTAACATTGTATAGGACGTTGCCCAACAGATTGTCCTCTTTGCTAAGAGTCGCTCGGTCACAGGGACCAACGCAGTGATTGACTGTGGCTCCAGCCTTTGATGTTCCACTTTGCTATGCCGGGCTGCGAATTTCACGTGGTGGCTAAATATTAGATGGCTTTTGCTATTTCTCTCAAGCCCAACAGAATTGCATAGGTTAATATACAGAGCTGCCTCAGGATTCTGCTATCCCTGCAGCTCCACCATTACATGCATGTGTCCTAGTCCATTGGTGGATTCTGCCTCAGGGATGACAGAAACTTCGATAGGGATTCTACCATACATGTCATTGCTAATTTTTGCCGTCAATGGCAACGCTGAACCGTAGATGGCACGGATTTCCCTGGATGTTAGCGCTATATATCCCCAGCGTTAACAACCCCACCCACCTACGATGCGATGTAACCAGAAAGGAAGTGTTGCTGAGTAAACAATATGATAGGCGTCTCAGAAGCTCTATATTTTGGCTTCCGCATCTTCTCCACCGTGTTATCGCTCCTGATGCCAAATACAATAGCTGTTATAAATTCACTTGTTCTCCAAGACTTGTTCATATAAGATTCCTTTTTCAATATATGAGGTCTCTAACCTTAGTGTAGCTGTAGGCATCTATGGGAGCCGTCCTAATTTGCGCACAAGAGGTTAGGGATTTATGACTTGAATGCGAGCTGGAGTGGTAGCGTTATAGTTTCAGGTTCTGGGGATCACAGCTTTTGCTCGAACAGTCCTCGCTCGAATATGCTCCCTTGGGGGAGTCTACAGAATTTTTGGATAACGAAGCCTAGGGATTGGCATTTGGTAGCTCCATATAAATAAAAAAGTCATGGTAGGGGTGTTTGATATGTTAAGGGTAGGCAGCTTGTGATGGTAACATTTATTAAATTCATTAGAGTCGTGCTTTTGGTCATATATTTTGAATATTAGACTAGGAATATACGTGACGATTTTGTATTGTCAAAGCTTCCTATGTTGAATGTCCCGTAGAAAACCAACCTTACTGACGTGTCTGCACTCTCTGGTCCCAAGGAAGCATGACTCTTGGCTCACGCGAATACTTCCCTACTTGAACACACTGCCAGCAAGCTCCACTAAAATAAGCATATAGATATTATAAAAGCTGGAAAATACCCCTGCTTCTACTACGCTAATACAGTCTGTTCACTCCAGAAACCTAGGCGGCAAATCCGGGCCTTGGGAAATTTAGCAACGTTGTTCCACCTTACGAAAAAGTACCACTTACCCCACACATACAGACGATCAGGTGTAGCCACCTCTCTCGTAATAGGCGTTTCGCTGTTAACCAGGTCCCCATCTATATAGTGTTCCAGGATAAACCTTGAGGGATCAAACCTGCAAGTTCATCAATCAGCAGCTATCCGCGAGAGGTCCAAAATCCCACCCTCTTTCGAGCTCAAGTCTCCAAGAAGATGAAACTCCATCTTACCAATAATCAAAGATCTGACTCCCCACCTCATGTCTCCCCACCCCCCAGCAATTTTCATACCCCTTCTTAGCCAACCAGTCATGCCCCATCACCTGCGCATCAAAGTCAAAGACCTCGAACGAGGAATGATGGACATGTGCTTTTGGTCCTTCAAAGAAGAAAAAGCAGTGGTGATCGACAATCTCGAGACCGCGGTCCAGATGCATGAAGGTGATCACGTCATGGCCATCGGGGTGATAATTTACCTGCAAGAGGATATAGTTAGTGATAGGAATCATGGAGGTGGGAAGAGCGTAAAAGATGCGTACGTTGGAGGGTTTGAAGTTGAAGTAGGTTGTCCAGAACGACATATGTGCGGCGAAATCAGTAACACAAATACCGAAATGGCCGAGTTTGTGAACTTGGGCTGGGCCTGAGGAATCGTTAGAGCTAGTGTTACAGTAATGGCAGTCTGATTACGATGGATCCCTACCCTTCTGGATTCGTTGAGTATGGCTGGCAGGTCGATGCTTCGCCGTCGGCTGCATGCTCACATTGTAAGCGCATCTTCCCGTATTTGATGGCTACCTCAGCATCACTGACGAAATTATAATCTCTTTGATGAAGCTCCTCTGTCAACTCCCTTTGCGTCTGGCCCCACACAAGATGCAATTGAAATTTATCCACTGGATCCTCGACTGTCACGCATTCCCCACCACCCGGTGCGTCTAGCAATTCATAGATCTTACTCGCGTTGGGCATAATTCGTGCTGCGAGCTCCAAATCATCTCTGCTCTCGACGACAAATGCGGCTCCACCGAACTCATCCTCATCTCCTTTCGATAAGCAGTAGACGAAGGGTTCAGTCCCATAACCCCTGTAATAGATTCTCTCATTAGAGGTCCCAGCATTTGCTCGCTTGGTTTCTGCGAAGCCGAAATCGAGCAGAAATTGGTGTTCTTTCTCGATGGATCTGTGCGTGTAGTATACGTGTGCTATGCGAACCAACTTTACTTTCTCCAACGACGGAGGAGTGGAGAGCGTCATGACTGATGAGGTCGCTACTCCCAAGGTCTTTGCGCAGAGGGTATGACTGCTTCCGGGACGTATGGAAAAGAGAATGGCTCAGACGCAGATAAGATATACTTAAGGCCGTGCTCCACTGATGGAGGAGGATTGGACGCTTATCTTATTCCGCTCATGATTGAATCGCAATGAACATCGAGTTCGGACCAGTGAGATTCTCAGACCTGGGGATTTTGGAACGATGACGAATTGGAAGGGTCTCAAAGCATGCAAGTTCAATTGGTGCCCGCCTTTCCTGGTATGTCATAAAGCATATGCACCTTGCGCTTCTAGAGAGGACCTTTGTGACTTCGGTACTCCGACTGACCGAGTTATGTACATGTAAGGCGAAAGTTGTCAATACCAAAACCCTGAGGCGTTTCGTCATGAGATGGCGAAAAAAGGACAGTCATTCGCCGAGAGGACATCTGCCGCCAAACATAGCCTAAAGAGATACCCTGTGGTCGATTTGCAGCGAAAAAAGAGGGGCAAAAAGGTAAATCGAGAATCGATTGCACTAGTAAAAATGGCAAACGACGAGATTGCTGTAGTAGATTCCCCGTCGGAGCGAACGTTTCGCATGACAGCCTCCTAGGATCCTCCTTTACACGATTCAATCCAGGACACGTGACATAGAGATTCGCAATGATTGCTGAATATGAGCGGACGCCTTTCTGCTCTTTGGCACGGTAAGGTGAGCAAAGTAGTCCTTCTTTGCATTCTATGTCGCATTCGAGATTCGGAAAGTGATCCCGGGTTGGCTCCTCAAAAGCTGTGCAATTATTATTGCTGTCCCATCGCGCAAGATCCGGATGACTGGGTGGTGTTTAGCCAGATTATTGCGAGATATTTGCTGGGGGCCATGAGCCACCCCAGAGCCACTCAACGTCAGAATGGCTACTGATTTTGTGACACCCTCAAGTTCTCCCTTACCTCCCTAATTTTTTCAATCGGCCATTCAAGCCAACCTCTATGTTCCTGGTTTATACAACCTCTTATTTCTCCCATCGTCCGGTCCACCCAACTGCCTACCCACCAGTAATGACGTGCCTGAAGCAGTATAACACACCAGTGTGCCAAAAGCACCATAGGCACTGAATGCTGTTCTTTCAATCTATCGACGAACGTGGCTGATAATCGAATTGCCCAGTGCCAGATTGGTGGTGTGTTTGGATCACCTTCCGGCACGGATTCGACTTTCAAGAACGAAGCGCGAAGAGAACTAGCTGCAGCGGCATAGATTTCTACATCGTCCATTTCAGTATCCTTGTTGAGGTTGGGGGTTGTCGAACAGAATACCAGCAGCTTAGAAAAATGTTCTTCCGTCTCAGGGTCGCGGAAGGTAGGATTACTCTGGATATGGCCAGGATACCAGCGCAGAACCTGGGCTAAAGGACCTTGTTCAACCCAATGTTGGACCGCTCCGAGGATCAAACGAACACCGCGAAGCATATGAAGGCTATGAATGGCTGGACCAAGAGGTATCTCATCCATGAGGTCGTCCGCAGTTGATGGTGCGGCAGAGGCCAAGTAGAAGATGATCATGGAGAAGACAAACAAGGCGTCTGCGTTATCTCGCGTAGGATGCGCCATTGCGATCTGCAGCAATTGTAATGCTCGATTTTGATGTATGGCAGCCCTCTTCCAATATGCCTGGCGTTGCTCTGGACGTTGATGAGCAAGGTGCAGAGCAGATGTAGCCAGGATTCCGTGCATCACGAACTCGTGGGAGAGTGCAATCTGGGGGACTGTCGTATTCCACACTTCAAAAGCTGAGGGGCCTACGGACAGCTCCCGGGTTGTTACTGCGCTGAAATGATGCATAAGTTCCAAGTGATCCATGTTGAGGTTCGATGCCAGCGGATATGGGGTAGAGGGCAAGCTATTTGCCCGGACGGAATAAGCCTGGTCGGGTGTGCTTCTACGGTGTTCCTGATTCTGAATAAGTATATCCCCTTCATGCTGCTGACTATAGCGGGATAGGTCTCCATGTTCTTGCGAGTTTCCACGGGATATACTCCCACTAAATTGCTGAATCGGAGTAAAGTAGGATCCAGTGGACCTATTAAATGGGGGTGAGGCTGCACTTGCAGCACTGGCCAATTGGTTCAACCCATCGTTCGTGTATGTACAGGGTCTATTTCTGCGATGGCAGGCACGACACTTGGGCTTCTCCTCGTCGCACTGTGAAGCATGAGCGTGGTATTCCAGCTGCAAAGCAGGTACAATATATGACGCATACCTTGACTTTGCGAGCTTTGCATTGTGTACAGCCGTTTCTCGAGTTGGTGTGCTCCCTGTTGCGGCGCTTTCGCTCTGGTGGCTCAGACTGCTCCATTGCAGAGAATTCGGAGTGCGCCTCGGAAACGTGCCCGAACTTAGCGCGGAAGTAGTTCGGATATTTTTCTGAGTGATTACTAAGTACTATTGAATCATCTTGTATTAGCATGATAGCCTACATCTTTGTACAGAATCCAACCAAGAGAGGCGACGAGTGAAGGTCTTCACAGGGTTACATGGCGAATTATCGACAGGAACAAATAATGCAACGACCAACAAGTGGGTAAATGCTCTCAGAAAAGGCATAGTCAAGCTTGAGATTCTTCTATCTCCTCTGTTCTAATATCTCTTTTCCCAAAGCTACACACAGAATGCCACACCCTTTCCCTGGTAGGTTCCCTGACCAGGCTGTCAGCCACCTCTTCCACCCGGCGACAGCCTCCACGCCCTCAATGGCAGCGCCTGCAACTTCAAAGCTGCCGGCCGTATGTACGACACGAAAGTGACTACACCGATTATCACACACACAACATTAGTGATATAATATCCGTCTCTACTAATCATGCAAGCTCCACCGCCGTTTACGCAGCGGTGTTTTTCCGCTTCGGCGACACAGGAGAATGGGGCAGTTATGAGGGGCCCTTTGAGGGAGGTGGGGTCGGAGGGAGGGGTTGAAGGAGGATTGCAGGTGGCAACGGTGAAGGTATCGACCAGCTTGAGGATAAAGAAACGAGGGAAGGTGCCGCCGAGGTTGGAGACGCTAAATATGTTAGTTCGTTACGGGCACTGGGGGTTGCAGAGACATACGTAGCAAGGAGGGTCATATAAGTGCCTCCTATAACCGGATCTGCAATTTTCGCGTGGAAAGCGGAGATGGCAACGAACATCACTGTACTGCTGAAAGTAGAGAAAATGTGCGACGCGATTACTGTGAGGAGATACCATGGTTGAACGCCGTTGGCGGGAAAGATCATGACGGTCACCTGCGCAAGGCAGGCTGCTATGAGGCGCCCGATAAAAGCCCAACACCAGACGTGGATTGGAGGGTTGGAGGTGGACCAGCGACCGGCGTAGTAGCCTAGGCTGATTTCAAATGGGAAATCAATAAGGACTGTGAGGGCCATGTCTTCCTGGCTGAAACCCTTGTCAATGAGCTTGAGGTTCGTGACTGCATCGTTGGCTTGAAAGCCGATTTTTGCAATCAAGTGAATTATGATGATGCTTTGGATGTTCTTCAGTTTGAGGATCCCGACCATGCTTTTGTAGACTTCAAGGATGCCATCGCGATCTTTGGTTTTCTCTTCGCGTTTCAAGAAGGTGAGACCGACAGTTACGAGGAGATAGGCCCAGCCGGCGAAGGTCAGGTAGCCGCCTAGGGTCATGACGCCTTCGGGGCGAGGGGAGGAGCGGAACCAGCGGTTTGCAAAGTCGGAGGAGTTGAACGCTAGGAAGACGGTGTAAGAGAGGAAGTGACCGGCTGTAAGACCCACTGTTTGAGCGGTGGAGGCGTAGGATAGATTTTGAGGGGAGAGAAGGGTGAGGGCCCAGCCGTCCACTGCGATATCCTGGGTCGCGCAAAGAAAGACCAGGAAGAACCACCACCATGTGAATACCCATACTCCTGATCCATCACTCGCTCCGGCTTTGATCATCATATCCTTCACTTGTCCGCCTAGATATAACATTCCTACTCCGGAGCACACTTGTATTGGCAGGATCCAGCTCTTTCTCCTCCCTAATCTTTGACTCCAAACCGCATCGACTATAGGACTCCATAACAACTTCAGCGAATACGGGTATGATGCTAATGAGAAGACTCCGATCTGACTATATGAAAGATGCTGCTTGAGTAAAAAAGGTACCGATCCAGACGCCAATCCCATGGGTATCCCCTGCAAGAAGTACAAAAGCACCAGAAGTAGGAAATTCCTCCTATCTTGTCTTGGTAAATCGAAGAAGCTCGAGTTAGGGTTCGGCGTCATAGGTGTTTGTGGGGGTTCATCATCGAGGGTGAAGCTCTCCCTGCTCAGGAGGCTCGCGGTTTGAGTAGCACTTGAGGGGGACTCCACAGCTGTGTGTTTGCGCCGCATTTCAAGGTGTGAATCCATATTGCCGTTGGCATGCCCGTTCTGGCCTCCCGATGTAGTCGATGAGGGCCGGTCTAATTTGGCTAGGAAAGGCTTTGGGGATTTTCGTCTCATTTCTGAATCATCTGAGTCGTAGTCGAATTCGGCAGGATGGACCAATACTCGGCTATCTGCGCTGTCTAGATTCGTTGTTGTTATTGGAGGTAGTAGAGAATGGGTTGCGGTCTTATGTCCCGTGAATGTGGCTTCTTCTCTCTCGGGTTCTAAGTTTGACTTATTAACGTTTGAACCTTCCGCCTCTTGATTATTTAGGTGGAGCGGCTGTAGTTCTACCTGGTCTGGCGCTTGGTGGATTGGCAAATAACTTGGTTCCTGTATGTCAGGCTGTACAATAGAATGAAGGAAAGTATCACCAAACGCGGTAGGCATTCAGTAGCCTAGGCTTCTCTGCTGATCAAGCCGGCTTGATCAGATACACCTTTAGTCATCCTGCTGGCTAAGCACCAGGAATGTCGCCTATAGAAAAGTTTGCGGCAAACCAATGCCGTCATAAAGAATGTTACTGGCAGATGGTCGTTGTGGACACGATTCGGCTTTTGCTACGGCACGTGACTGCGCGATTCGGGAACGCGCTTCTAGCGCACCTTGCTATCCGACAAGGTCTCAGTCCGTAAACAAACATGACGCTCTAGATACTCATAGCGTAATTAAAAGGTTCTCTTATGGATCTATTCAAAGGCATCTTGGTCCAAGTCATCTCCAATGGCCAGATTCTAGAATCCTACGATGACCCTGATACGAATGACAATGAAGATCCCCACCAACGCCAGCGGTACATTGAAGCGGTCACTGGCGCTACCTTTGCAGTTAAGGTGATCATAACAGATCAATTTGATTGGTGCCATATAGGTCGTAAAGATGGCATCGTCGTCGACCTCATTGTAGATGGTAATGATTGGAACCATGGCTATTATTGCACACGAGAAGAAATCGAGGAAGATTTTCGAAGTGGAGAACCATGCACCTATGATTTCGACGAGTTTACACACTTCAGCGATAAGACTGGTCAATGGATGGAAAGCGAATACGCCTTCAGTGCTTTGAAATTGAGTGTGTAGGTCTAACCTCGACTTATACATCAGAAGCCTAACCCGAATCCTTAGCTGAATCAACTTGTGTTGATTCACTGCCAGCTCAAGTGCAGGATCTTGGCAAGATTGAAATCAGTGTTCGGAGAGTCAAACTCAGACCTTGTGAGTCTTACGTGGAGAAGATGATACCAGTCAAAACAATCATGGAAGTACCGGAGAGGGCACTCAAAGGCAAAGCTGTTGAAAATGCTGTCAAGTGAGACATACCCAACCGACCCATCTTATCGCAGGCAAGCTCACCTTTGTGGGATAGACTGACCGAGGGAGTCCCTGCAAAGGCTCCCCGAGTTGAAAACCCGGCAAAATGTGAAGACTTCTCTGGCCCGAAAGGAAAACCCCTTGTGCACATTATATCATACAGATCTAGGCGTGAGTGCGCTTCCTGATGTCAGTAGCTTTGGACTAATAGTAACTTCCTAAGGTGCCTTGCAAATGATAGGTTGCATACCACCAGATCCATCAGCCGCAGCAATAACCATTGTCGATGACGAAGAGCAGGACAGCGCTGGTGGAGCAACCTCCATCAACACCAACGCTGTTGGTACTCAAGAGCTTCAACAACAAGTCCAAAATCTTCGTGTTCGTTCAAGCTCTAGATTGCTGATCTGGACATACATTAACCCTGCAATAGGCTCAACTTGCACTCCTGGAGCGTAGCCTCAATGTCAAATCGGAAGCCCCAGAGGCCAACACACAGGCCACTCCACAACCTTCAAGGAATATCAAGCGGGAGAGAGATGAAGACGAGAATGCAGCTCCCCGACAACGACGTCGAATCTCAGCCAAAATCGAGACTATTGATCTCACTGATGACTAGCCATAGTGACCTGCTGGCAGCAGATCTTGCTTTCTGATCACGCGTCATAGTTGCTCGATATTCCCTTCACCGCATCGCCATATACCCGATTCGTTTACACAGCTTTTACCAATTCTTTATCCTCAATGTTTCTACACAAAAGTATGGTCATATAAGCGTTTCTCAGGTTGCTTTCTATTTAATACCTTGTATATATGGTGGCTTGGTAAAGCTCAGTAAGGTGTACAGTAACTCCAATTGCTTTCTCTGAAGCGCAAAATTCCAGAACTTCACATGAAAATATCGAATCTTAAGAAGGGAAACCTCAGGCTCACCATATCAGTGTCGCTCACGCGCATCATCCTTCTCCAGAGGGATCTAGCACCACGAAAATTCCCAGCTTCGGCGCTGGAATCGATGCACAAGACTACCGTTTCAATTCTAAGTTAAACAGATGCTGGTTCATTGTCAATTCCCTTGCTGGATGTTAATGCAACTATGTGACCTAAGTCACAATTCTTTCTCGCCTACCGTTGACAATGATATCACAGATATCTGGGTCGTTGTGCATAATGAGACCACGCTTAACCCGGCTTCATGTATATCTTTCTTCGCAATTCAGCATCTACCTAGTCTCGCATGGGAAATATCATTGGACAAATCCTCGACCTGACATTGAAAATATGTGATAAGTGGACCAAGTCGATTGATTATAGTAACCTGTCTATATATACCTTGATAACCATACGCCCGTCGTCCCAGAACACCTATCCTCCCACCCGCTAATGCTTCCTCTCCGCACTGAAAACATTAGACCTAAAAGCCTGACTAATAGTACTCATCCGACTCGCCACGCCGCGATTGATATTACTCGCCAGCGCTTCCTCCATCGCACTCTGCGTTACGCTCGCATCATCCAAATCACTGAAACTGCTGCCCATGCTAGGCGTTCCGTCACTTCCTCCTTCTTTTACTAATCGTCTTTGGCGAGGTGAGAGCGGTGATAAAGCGTTGGGAGGGGGACGGTTCTGGGACAGAGGTTGAGATTGGGCTGAAGAGGATGAGGAGTGCGCGGTTTGAGGTAGTTTGGGGCTCTTGAGCTTGGTGTTTGGATTGGGGGGTTGGCGGTGCGAGAGAGTACGCTTTGGGGAGATCTTGAGGGTGGCGCTAGGGGAGGCGGGGGGTGGGGGTGTGGTGGGTTTTCGGGCGTCGGAGAAGGGGAGGAAGGGTGGGGAATCCTCGTCTTCTTCGTCGGCGTCGGAGAGAGGGTTGAGAGGTACTTTGGTTGTGGAGTAACGTGGTCGTCGGGCGAAGACTCGGCTTCGATTTATTGGATGTGGGGCTTCTGAGTCTGAGGATGAGGAGGCGGAAGAGTCGCTGGCTACTGCGGATGGGCTGGCTGTGCGTTCGCGAGAGCGTTGCGTTTGTCTAGGGGACGGCTCGACGTGTAGGTGCGGTGGTTCTCGGCTGCGGTTTCGGTGGGCGAAGACGGAGTGTCTTTCGACTGGAGATCGTGGCGAGCCAGACAGGGAAGCGTTTTGTGCTTGGGTAATGGTATTGGTGGAGGTGGTCCGAGACATTGGCACTTTTACGGAAAGTAAGCGTGTGTAAATAAGAATCAACAATTGGAGTGTTACCTCTTGGTACCTCTTTATTGCCATCACCATGAGAGGCTGTACGCTCCTTAGATCTGTGTAACAAGGCAGACGGTACTCTCGAACCTGGAACCTCTTTAGAAGATGTGAAATAGGTGCCCTTGTGGGAACATACCTCCACTTGCTCCCCGCATCAAGCCTGTTGTACCACTATCTGATGCAGAGTCGGGGGTTGGAGATGTGCCAACAGACAGAGGCCTTTTGAACTTGCGGACCTGAGCTCTGAGCTGAGATCGATGCCTTTCAAAAAGCCATGCACACTGTTGGGAGAGGAAAGGAAGAGAAACATCGAACCGATCGGCACTGTAATTCGGGTGCATCTCAGTGATTTGGACAAAACTATTTACCATCGTTGGACTCACATGGCTTGCACTAAGAGCTTCCGGTCAGCATACGTTCCAGTCGTCTACATGACTAGTACAGCTCACAATCTAATTCCTGACCGAAAGGAGAGCTCGAGATGACGCTCCATAAGTCGCGCTCTTTGGTCGAGTTCCAGTTGACCTGTTGAGCATTAGCCGTGGCCTGTCCAAATAAGATCTTATGCAACTGACTGGGGGTGGGTCAACGAAGTCCCCACGCGGGAAAGGAAGACGGACGAGGACTGTGTAGTGAACATCATCTTCCTTGACGAAAGCCGCGCTGGACGCCATATTATACTGTAATGCACTGAAGCTGGATAATACAAGCGTAGTGGATGGACTCGACCTTACCCTCAGCTAGGTACCCTAAGGCAAATGTGGGGGTCACCCGCGCGTGCCGCTTTTGGCTGAGGTAAGAGCGCAAAGGCGAAGCCCCGCACCCCCTTACCGCGGGAAGGACCCTAATTATCCGCTTGGAAGGACATCCATTTCTGGACTCACAGTGTTCTCACACATTTCTCGAAATCTTTTCCCAGATTGAAATCTCACTTCCACCAGCGAGGTCAATTATCACTGAATGATGATGTCTAGAGCCGTTGGTCCGTCCCTACTGCTGCTGTAAGCAGCCGACACTACCATAGTAGACGGGATTGCTCGTCGTCATTACAGACTATCGAAGTACCCAAGTTTACCCTGCCCGGCAGACGAGAACTACTACTGTTTATGATGGACATTTCATGAATGCATGATGAGCAAAGATGTTGATAATTTCCGACTCACTCGGATTCAAACCTCCAACTGCTTCCCCCTCGCAATGCTCAACATCGGGCTTCCAAAACCATACCGAATAGCACCCGCGGCGTACTCCTCTCCTGCTCTTCTCAAATGCGTCGCAGGCCACTCCTTGGCTCGATCTCTATAATAATCTTCATGCAGATCTCCCTCTCTAGCACAGTTATAGGTCGCATACACCGCTTTCCGATCCTCTCGGCTTCTATTCGCCCCACTTCGATGTGCGAGATATGAACCAAACACCAACAACTCCCCAGCCTGCAACTCACACGGCGTCCAATTGGCCTGCTTTACCCATGCAGACTCTATACAATTGTCGCCAGCATTGATTGGCACCTCTGTTTTGTGGCTGCCAGGTACAACTTCAAGGCCGCCATTAGTCATGGTAGCGGCATCGACAGCTAGAAGGATGGTTAAATGCTTCACGTTCTTGATGTGGGTGTATGCTGTGGAGTCTATGTGCGGTGCGAAACCACCACTGCCGGAGAGCTTGTAATTGATCTTCTCTTTGAAGAGTAGCATGGGCTCACCAGCGAGCTGCTCTAAGATGTGGAGGATATGTGGGCCTCGAAGGAGGTTGTCAAAGCCGGAGTGGTAATTAGCGAAATTCTCTGTGCGGCAGAGCACTCGTTTGCCTGAAGCATTGATTTCCTAACGGTACCTTTTAGCCGTTTGTATAGCTTCAATCCCGTGGAAGTGCCATTGGAGAAGCGATTTACCTCGTAGGGCATCCATGGCACCTCCGAAGTACGAGGTAAGTCGTGCACGCCTTGAGCCCATTCTTGGAGCTTTATCATTTCTGATGGGGTCAATGCGTTTTTGAGAACTATGAAGCCATTATCGGCAAAGAACTGTATTTGTTCTTGACTCAGCTCGGTGGAACTAGTCATGTCCGGCAACGGCGACAATGTACAGGTTGGAAATAGGTGGTCGACAGTCAAGCTTTTCAATGACCGTATTCAGGTGGTATTGAGAATTAAATGCCAATTCTTCAAAATGGGGCTTCTTCGGTGGTGGCATTTATAGTAGCGGTACGGCACCAGCGAAGAGTAAGGATAGAGTCGCATATTCACCAACGATGACTTGCAGCCGCTAGCAGCGTTCTGTATGTCTAGTTTGGAGAGTGACGTACAATGAGCCTCCTGGTCTAATGCACGTGCTGATGCCGATCGCTTTCTGACGCCCCGCTCTGTATGACTTGTTAGGTCCCTGCCTTAGATAAGGTCCAGACGAGTCTGGATCTACTGCTCCGACAAAACTTTTACACAACCAAGCTCGCTATTATTTAACGGCGTCTACTGTTCAGTAGAACAATGGCTTCGACTATTACAGCCACTGGCAGTCCAAGTGAGAAAAGCCAGCACATATTTTATCTTCTCGAACAACAGGGCCAAGGCGACTACATTGGAGAAGCCATAAGCCAGATGGAGCATTGTCTGCAAGCCGCTGATCAGGCAAAACAGGCAGGGAGTAACAATGACCTTGTTATTGCTGCTCTCCTTCACGACATTGGCCAATTTCTTCCAGCGGAGTCCATATCCACCCAAATCAAGGAACTGAAGGCTCAGAACGACTCGGTTTCTGTTGGCCGCGTAGGCCATGAAACTATTGGAGAGCAATACCTGCGTTCTTTAGGGTTCAGTGACAAGATATGTCGTTTAGTTGGATCCCATGTTGCTGCGAAGCGGTACCTCACTGCCATCGATCCGGCATATTACGATGGTTTGTCTTCTGCGTCAAAGAAGAGTTTGGAATTCCAGGGAGGGCCGTTTCGAGGGAAGGAGCTTGAAAAGTTCGCGAATGATCCATTGAGTGAGGACATGATAAAATTAAGGAAGTGGGATGACGGTGCGAAGATTATAGGAATTGCGGACGTYACACCAAGGGTTACTGTGTATCAGCCTTTGATTGAAGAGCACCTACTCTGGGAGCAATCTTTTCGGGAATAAAGCCGGATCTCCGGGTGGGAGTCCAATACGACTCGTGAAGGCACCTCTGAACACCAAAGAATCACTTCTTTTAGCACTGTCATAATTCTGTACAATATACTTGTCCCTCATCCGCTTCAGGGAGCTGTGAGCAGCCCTAAAGCTAACGAACGAACCCCACGTGGATCATCGACTCGCCAACGAAAGACCCCCATATTTCCCAGTGCACCAACGCCAAACTTGATGAAATATAGCCGATCTATCGAGAGGAACGAACAAAAGCAATTCAGGCTCTAGACCAACAAATTGAACCTGTAGTGCACCATATCTCATATGTTTCTCCACATGTGTTTGCGCCCAGACTTTAGCCAACGACGAAGGTGCTTGTCTGTACACCATCAGCACCTCATCCCTTATGCTTAAAAGGTTTGAAGAACCCAATTTTAAACAAGTCTTATCAATAAAGAACCTCTCGTATATCTATATCTTGCGGTAAACCTTTCGTCCACTCGTCCTGTACATTCGAACGTTTGCCTCAGGCCACGCTTAATATTCGCTGCTCAGATTTCCATAGCGTCAGAACGCATCATGAATGAAAAGTTTGCTCCTGAAGTAACCCTCCATGGAAGCCCCAGCAGTATCGACAAAGGGCAGGAGTTGTACTCCGAAGCTGTCGGCGAGGGCATCCGACATGAATCCGTTGTGAAGATCACGCGCATCTCAAGTACACTGACCGTCCTCGTAGCCGGCGTTGCTTTATTCAGTGATGGTTATAATGCACAGATCAGTCAGTGCTGAATTCTCTAATAAGACGATCGAGACTGATACTGGACGGGTTAGTCGGATATATGGAACCTCTGTTCTCTGATCTGTACGTCGGCTGACAATTCCTATGAAAGTTGTCCAAATCAATAAGCTAATCATTTTCTGCAGGTACCCTCATAGCATCTCCTCGACCATCAAAACACGCCTGTCGAATTCCTATCTCATCGGCGAGATCTTCGGCATGCTAACCTTTGGCTTCATCATCGACAAGCTAGGCCGCCGGACTGGTATTGTGTTTGCAACATTCTTCCTCATTCTCGGTATCATAATTGCCACTGCTGCCCATGGGAAGGATAATCTTGGGTAAGTTGATAAAAATTGAGAGATTTCTAAGGGTAGATTTGATTGGCAATTCATGGAAGAAGACCGACTAACGCTGAATGAATAGCTTGTTCTGGATGATGATTGTGGGCCGCGGTATAGCTGGATTTGGCGCGGGTGGCGAGTATCCTGGTAGGTGGCGTTCATGATATATGTCGGAAGCATTGTTCAGAAGTGTTAAAACGTTCAGTTTGTGGGACCAGCTCTGCCGAGGCCTCTGACGAAAGCGCATATGTGCGAAAGAGGCGTGGTATTCTCGTTGCGATGTCCACCGATTTTGCTATTGACTTGGTAAGTAATGAACTTGACGTACAATTTCAGTCCCATGCCGAAGATCTCACATGTTTTGTGTACTCCAGGGCTTCGTAGTCGCTGGCGTCGTAGCTCTGATAATCCTGGCCTGCTATCACCAAAAGATCTCTGATGGCGTCTGGAGAGTAGCATTCGGACTTGGGATCGTCCTTCCACTCACAGTGTTCTTTTTCCGTATTCGCATGGTCAACTCAACGCAGTACCGAAAGCATGCCATCAAGCACAATATCCCATACATGCTTGCTTTGAGAAGATATTGGAAACCAATGCTGGGAACTTGTCAGTGATGATCTCTTTTCTTCTTCCATAAGAAACTCAAAATTATTCCATACTAACAGTCCTGTCCTCCAAGCTATGGCCTGGTTCTGCTACGACTTCGTAACATACCCTTTCGGTATCTTCTCTTCAACCATCATCGCTCAATTCAATCCCAACAACACTTTAACTGAAAATATTGGCTACGGAGTAAGTGAATCCCCCTCTCCTCCTTAAACTCGATCAACACTGACTCTCCCTCCTTAGACCGTAGTAAACTGCTTCTACCTTCCCGGCTGCATAGTCGGCGGTCTCCTCATGGACCGCATCGGCCGCAAACAAACCATGACACTCGGTTTTCTCCTCTGGGGTCTCCTCGGTTTCATCCTCGGCGGCGCTCTCGGCCCCATCGTGAGTAATCCCATCCATATATATATCGGCATCATACAATATATTCCCCCAAAATCCAACAATAGCAAAGAAACAATCTCATTCATCCATACAATCCACTAACCACACCACCCCCACAAAGCAAACCCTATTCCCTCTCTTCGTCGTCCTCTACGGCATCTTCAACGCCCTCGGCGAAATGGGCCCCGGCGTCGCCACCTTCCTCACAGCCGCCGAATCCTTCCCCACGCCCCTTCGCGGCCACTACATGGGTCTCGCCGCCGCAGTTGGCAAAGCCGGCGCCGCTATCGGCACGCAAGTCTTCACTCCCATCCAGAATAGTCTGGGCAGCGGATTGAAAGGGCAACAAGGGGTTTTTCTGATTGGAAGTGCTTTTGCGATTGTTGGTGGTGGGATTGCGTGGGTGCTGATTCCAGATATGGGCAGGGAGTTGGAGAGTGAGGATAGTAGGTTTAGACGGTATTTGGAGGAGAATGGGTTTGATACTAGTGGGTTGGGTGGGGAGAGTTTGGTGGGGGAGGTTAAGGGGACAGCTTTTAGGTTGGAGACGGAGTGAGTGGATGAGATTCGAAAGGTGGGGTTGCTTGTGCAGTGAGAGAGTAGGTTTTGTGTAGGATTGAGGTATCAGTCAAGCGATACAAAGGGTTCGATTGGAGGCTAAGGAAGCTTCAAGGCAACGAGAAGACTAAGGTAGCCAGCTTCCCTGCCAAGATATGTAAATCTCGCCTTAAGCCATCCATTCTCCTAGGAAACGCACAAGGCTAGACAAGCTACTGAGAGACTTCCATTGATGTGTTCTATCCGCTTCGATCGATAGATCAACACAGCGGGCCAACGGCCCGATATATCGATGGCAAACATGAAAGTAACAGAGGCGCATATACCATCTATTACAACGATGATATCTAGGTAGCCTTGCTATCCCGGTTCCCATGCAAACAATCCAGGCGCAATTCACACCAACAAACCTGTGAACGAGGTGCCCTTAAGCTGAGGCTGAAGCAATGCGCATTACGATTCTCGCATTCTTCCATGAGGTCGTGTTCCTGTGCCATGGATGTAGCTGAAGCCGCGAGTAGGGAACTGACCTCCAAAACCTGACCCAAAGCCCTACCCGTAACCGACCTGTTGCGCGGCGCTTCTAGGGGGTGCGAATATTTCTGGCCCCCACGAGCCTACTTAGCATATCTCAGCCCGTTGCGGGAGATCTACCCCGCGTTTATCCCATCAAAGGCCATCGAAAACGACAGATTTGCTACATACTCAATCCTGGCTTATCTTTTAAGCTTCGAGCTTTGAGGGCTATCTATTCGTATTAATAGGTAGCTATAAAAAGGTTTTAATTAGCTGATGTTAAGTGGTAGTTCTGTTATTAAGTGGTAGGTATTGTTATATTTTTAGATGTAGCCTGATTTATCGCGTATTTACGGCGCGCAAGCTCTCCGCGCGCGCGTTGTCACTGCCTACGAGGGACCCCATGCCTGACGCCCAACGCAGTCCCAGCATCAGCAGCCTCATAACCTCGCCATGGCGGACAAAGAGGCGACGGTATACATTATAGATATGGGCCGCTCCATGGGTGAGAAGCGGTATGGGCGCGAACAATCTGATCTAGAATGGGCAATGACCTACGTCTGGGAGAAGATCACAAGTACAGTAAGCAGCGGATACGAAACCCCGGTGAGACATCGTTAATGGTCAAAGGTAGCTACCGACCGCAAGACTGCTCAACTGGGAGTTGTTGGCTTGCGTACAGACCGTACGACCCAATCCTTTCTCACCTTGGCCGATGTTCATAGCTTAACAGGAACGGAAAACGAACTGGATAAGGAGGAGAGTTTTGAGCACATATGTGTGTTGCAAGAAATTACACAGTAGGCGTACCGTGATCTAGCCAGCGCTCTGACTGACGATTGCAAGGGTGCTTCTGCCGGATCTCAAGCGATTACGCTCAAAAGTCAAAGTGAGCAACACAAACAAGGGCGACGGTACCACTCCTGTCCTTCTGCCCCGCCCAAACGGTATCTGATCGATACAGCAATATCTGCCATCGTGATCGCCATCCAAATGATCACCAAACACTGCAAGAAGCTTAAGTGGAAAAGAAAGATCGTTCTCGTGACAGATGGGCGAGGCATTCTTGACGCAGATCCACAGGGCATATCAGAGATATCGAAGAAGATTAAGGCTGATGAGATGGAGCTAGTTGTGGTGTACGTAGGACGTCTGCAAGAGTAACGTAGTAAATTGTTGATCATTGGCAGGGGTGTGGATTTTGATGACCTCGACTATGGGTACAAGGAAGAGGACAAATCTATGGAGAAGGTTATGAGATCAGAGTGACCATATATTGCGGGCACTGACGGTTAATCGTGCAGGAACTGAACGAAGCTGCTCTCAGGTCTCTCGTCGAAGATTGTGATGGTGTCTTTGGGACTATGCAACAAGCAATTGAAGAACTCGGCACTCCACGATTGAAGATGACAAGGCCAGTACCTTCATACAAAGGACAAATCACCCTAGGCGATCCCGAACATTATGATTCTGCTCTTTGCATTGATGTTGAGAGATACCCAAAAGTCATGATTCGAAGACCGCTTTCTGCTAGCCAATACGTCCAGAGAACGGACCTTTCAAACGATCATACAAGTACCCAGTCTTCTGCAACGCTATTGCCAGATGGGGACGGGCGTGAATCTGGCATCCCTGGAGTGGACCCGAATGGCTTGACCTCTGTAAAGAACGCGCGGACATACCAAGTCGTAGACGAGGACGCTCCTGGAGGCAAGCGTGACGTTAGCAGAGATGATCTTGCCAAGGGTTATGAGTATGGGCGGACAGCTGTGCATATCAGCGAGTCTGACCTCAATGTCACCAAGTTAGAAACACAGGCAGGCCTTGAAATTATTGGTTTTGTACCATGGTCGACTGTGAGTACATACCGGTTGCGTACAATGTTCTGGCTAAATCTGATATTGTTTAGTACGAAAGGTACATGAGCATGTCTGTATCATGTGTCGTGATTGCCCAAAGAACTAACACAAAGGCCATCATGGCGCTGTCTTCACTCATTCACGCCTTGTTTGAGCTGGAATCTTATGCGGTAGCACGACTAGTCACGAAGACAGATAAGGAACCCGTGATTGTTCTACTTGCCCCATCAATCGAAGTGGACTATGAGTGTCTAATTGATGTGCAACTTCCCTTCACAGAAGATATTCGGTCATATAGGTTCCCGCCGCTTGACAGAGTCATGACAGTGTCAGGGAAGGAGATCAAAGAACATCGTAACCTGCCTAACGATGCCTTGAGCGTAGCGATGAGCGCGTATGTTGACCGTATGGATCTTTCAACCTTTGCGCAAGACGCGGAAGGGTATGATCATCTGATCGTGTTAGCAATACTTAGGGTTCTGCTAACGTGTGTTAGGAATGAGGCAGAGTACATGCCCATAAATGACACTTACTCGCCAGTATTACACCGAATCGACCAAGCTGTGCGATGGCGGGCTGTACATCCCAACGAGCCCATTCCCCCTGTATACGATATTCTGACGAAATACTCCAAGCCACCGGAACAGCTCGTGGCAAAAGCAAAGCGACAGCTAGAAAAGCTCGTAGTCGCAGCAGATGTCAAGAAAGGTAGATCAAATTCTGTGCAAGAAATCCACCAGATAATCATTACTGACTTCCTCCAGTCCCACCGAAAACCCAATCCCGGAAACGCAACCGCGATGAAATCAAACCCCTTTCCGGCCTCGACGTCGGTGCCCTCCTAGGCTCCAAACCAAAAAAACCAAAAATCACCCCCGAAAACCCCATCCCTGAATTCCGTCAAGCCCTCGACGTCGCCGACTCCATCGAAGGCATCCGTGACGCCGCGCAACAACTCTCCACCATCATTGAAACCCACATCAAAGATAGCTTCGGCGATATAGCCTACCCCCGTGCAGTAGAAGAGATAAAAGTCTTGAGAGATGAAATGATTGATCTGGAAGAACCCGCGATTTACAACGACTTTATCAAGGACTTGAAGCAGAAATTGCTCGCTGAGAAGCTGGGAGGGAATAGAGGGGAGATGTGGTGGGAGATTCGGAAAGGGAAGCTAGGCTTGATTGAGAAGAGGGTGAGTGAGCAGTCGAATGTGGGAGAGGAAGAGGCGAAGTTGTTTCTGTCTTCCAGATAGAGTAGTTCATTAATGTACGAATCTACGAAGCACGTCTTGATGACTCGATCGAGTTCTTTCTTTCCCACTGCTGCATTCCACCCCCTACAGTACCATCTTCCCAGTCAGCGTAGCGAACCCTCTCCGCCCATCACAAGCCAATATCATTTCCTCCCTTCAAGCTCAACAAGAATCATAATCATGCCTTTCATAACACTAACATTATATATGGGTATCACTCATCCTCGCACATCCCAAACCATCACCGCTTACTCATCAATCAATCAATCAATCAATCACTCATCAATCCCCCCTTTCCACAACCCACCCCTCAATCCTCTCCGCAACATCCACCACAAACCTCTGATATCTCCCTCCATCCACGAAAAACAACCTACAATGCGCCCCCACCTCATCAACACCAGGCATGAAGATCCTTACCCAGCAAGCATCGATCTGGCCATTGATCTTCGGCGGTAGCATGCAGAATTTCTTATCCCGTTTAGGCTTCTCAGAGCTAGTTGACCCATCGTAGTCCGCCCCAGTTTCTAGTGATGACGTTTTACTGAGGAGGGAAGGGGTATCGCTCGCCACCACCGCGTTCTTCTGCGCTTCCTTCTCTGCTTTTGCTAATCTTTTCTCAATACGCTTCTTCTCTTCCTCCTCTTTCGCGCGGTGTTTTTCGGCTCTCTTCTTCTCTTCGATTTCTTGCTTTGCTCTCTCCTTTTCTCCCTTTTCCATCACTTTCATCTTCTCCTTTTCTTCCGCTTTCAAGCCTTTCTCTCTCTCCTTTCGGGCGTCCTTCTCTTTCTTCTCGCGAAACTTACGCCTGTCGCTGATGGCCTTATCCCGGTCCTTAACAGCGCGTTGGAATGCTTTTATTTGACGAGCGTGCTCTTTCTCTGCTAACTTTTGGGCGTCTTTGTCCGCATAAGACGTGGGATCAAATGCTGGAGGCTCTTCTGGCATTGGTGGAAGTGGAGGAAGATTTGGAGGGGATAGATCGTCTATCGTCAAGACTGAGCCCTTTGTAGACAGCGTAGATTGGGGTGCTGCTGGCCCAGCATGACCATCAGCTTGTGCAATCTCTTCGTCGCTTAATGGGGCGGGGTCCACGTGTTCCATGTCCTGACTGCTTTCGGACATCGCGCTGTCATCGTTAAAGTGGCCATCACCTCCAAACGAGCTATTCTCGGTAACCTGAGTACCACCTCTCGTAACTGTGTTTTCGTCTGGCGCTCTGAAGGAGGTCTTTGAATTCGATGATAGAGACTGGCTTTCTGCTCCTTCTAGGCTAAGGCCTCCGGTATCTTCCTCTATCTGTACCGTGCCGTTATCAATATCACCGGTTTGTGTCCTGGATATCGATGTCGACTTTGGCTTTTTTGGCCTTCCTGTGCTCGCGGTATAGTAATTGACGAATCTAGTCCTTGCCGGGTCGTGTGCATGGAGGTCTTCAAGAGCCCGTAAACTTGCGTAGCGGCTTCGAAGACCATTGTAATCTGCCATAGCCCCCCCGAATTCCAGATGAGACTTCACATATGCTTGCGTGGCTTTCGCTAAACCGTCAGAATGCTTATTAATGAAATGCAAAGCGTTGGCCCAGCCTGCACGCTGTGGCAGACGGACGTCATTGGGGAATGGCGGGTCGTAATTAGGATCCTTGGTTGGCAGGTCAAGCGAGGCCGAGGAAATCGTTGGTATGCTCGTGGTCGACTCTGACGGCATCAGCCGTGTTGTGGACCCACTTTCAGAGCCAAAATGTGACAGTGAAGTTGAATTCTGAGCATCCTGCTCTAGTGGTGTTTCCACTCTGTTGCCTTCGAGTGCTGGCGCTGGCGACTCTGAAGCTGGCGTGAATAGGCTGCCTAACCCACTAGCGATGACGCCGGGATGCATCCCTAGGAATGGAGTGTCGAAGTTGACGGTTCCAAGGATACGATGCTTGTTCAACAATGCTACTTCCGCGGATAGTATACCTCCCATACTATGTCCCAACAGAACGACGTCCGTGTCTAGGCCTTCATGAGGACGCAACCTTGGCTGAATCAGCCTTGTAAATGGGTGCATAATGTCCAGGCCCACATCTTCAGTGCGAGACCTATGAACGTATGCTCACCATTCGCTAAAGTCATCCCTTGCAAATCTGATGTCTTTCCGGCTTTTGTATTTTGGATAGATCTTTGTATGCACCACGTGTGACTCTTTCAGTTTCACAGTCACTAAATTGTGCACATGTGCTGGAAAGCTCTGGAAGCTTGTCTCGTTTCCCATGAAGCCATGAATATATACAAGCAGGAGCGTGCGTATGCCATTTCCTTCGGTGGGCGTATGTGGTACCAGGGATTGCATAGAAGAGGAGCGGGGATCTTGAGACGACCAAGAATGAGAGAGAGGCTGCGAGTGGTACGTCGGTGCGACTTCTGAATATGGTGGTGGTCCAGCATCGTCAGAGAGGCCGATGTTGGGGCCATCTCGGGGCGGTAGTGGAGGGGGTGCAGTTCCCTGAGAGAGCTGCGATTGGTCTTCCGGTTGTGCAGGCTGGTCACCTGGCCGATAGGTGGAAGGGAAGAGATTTTGGTCGACCTTGTGTCCCATGTTCACGCAACACGAGCTTTCAAAAGGTGGGGAGAACAGAATGCCACTATGTGGCTTTCTTTTGAGTGCGATGGCCGGGTAGTGCAAGTGAAGAGATCCCGGAGACGGCCCGCTTTAAGTCACTACTAGTATGCATAGGATTCGAGGATCAATTAATTCAACTCATTGTAGCATTGGTAACATGGTGTCTAGCTAACCACCTACGCTATTCACCCACCAACCTCCACATTCGCTCTTCGCGCCATCTTCTCTAATTAATAAATCCAGAGTATGACCCATTTTCGGCACAAGCCCAGTATCCTAGCCTCTCTTTGCAAGAAATTATTAGACCCAATGCAATGGTCTGAAGTAGGCACAACAAAGCCAGATAGCATGGGGAAGCATGACCCCGCGAATGGCCATACGGAATCAAGAAGCTGCTCGCTTCCTGCACGGCGCTCTGGCAGTTGAGATGATGACAAGATAGGGAACTGATAGCTCAACCAGTACATTAAAGACGTAGAACCTCCCCTCATTAACAACCGTATAACAAAACATGGCATAAACTTGTGAAGGTCTCGGTATTAATTACATCGGCCGAAGGTAGGCCGCTGGTGACGGAGGAGATCACTGATAATCCTCCGTTGATGGTTGTGCGAATTGATTATACAAGAACAGGTGGTTGTGTCCGATGGATCAAACCCCCGAATAAAGTGTAAATATTGACAGGAGAAAAGAAGTGGGTTTTTGGAGACCCGGCTCAAGGCGGGGTTGTATCTTCCCTGAACCTGGACCCTCTTGAGCCATCCTGGCTAGGATGACTTCTACCAAGGCCATCTCGAGGTCGAGGGAAATCTGTGAGTGGTGGCGGTGCGGCTCGCACAAGCCCTGATGGTGGTTGTGGCCTAGAAGGTGCGCGTACTGGGAATTGACCGGGCTCGTTGATAACGGGTGTCCGTGCTGGACCAGGACGCATATTTGCTACTTCATCTCGGCGACTAGGAGGACTGCCGCCTCCAGGAGGCGATCCAGAGACAGCTCCAAATGGTGCAATCGTCGTTGTAGGTGAGGAAGACAAAGGAGAGCTGGACGATTCAGCCTTTTCAGGATCTTGGATGACACCACCGTAAAAGCCCTGCGAATCACGATAGAATGACGACCCTGACAGAGAACCGGCTGGTGAAGGCTGAGAAGGTTTGGCAGGCCTCAGACCAGGAGCAAGACCGGCGAATGGACCTTGACCTGGTGCCACGCCTGGATTTCGCGGAGTCCCCGTCGGTGCACTTGGTCCAGCAGAAGGACCCGCGGCAGCATTATCGCCATAGCCG
This sequence comes from Cladonia macilenta KoLRI003786, assembly GCA_000444155.1. Taxonomy (NCBI): domain Eukaryota; kingdom Fungi; phylum Ascomycota; class Lecanoromycetes; order Lecanorales; family Cladoniaceae; genus Cladonia; species Cladonia macilenta. Next base: position 501,181 of record KE598623.1, read on the forward strand.
TCACCACCAGAGGCGAGGACAGATTGAAGCTTCCTGCCCGAGATTTTTTGGAAACCCCGCTCGCTTGGCGCTGTGTCGGTGGTCGCTGCTGTTTGAGCAGTCTGTGATGAGGTGGGTCTAATGCGTGAAAGAATGGCACCTACGATAGGTGCAGTGCTGGATCGTTGGGTCATTGTGCCACTTTGCGCCTCAAAACCAACATTTGCTTCATGAGGAATCGGAGGCGAGATAATTCTCCGCTGACCAGTCCTACTTCGGCGCCAGCGGAAGAGGATAAGAAGGAAGAACAGTATCATAGCCAAGCCGGCGACACCTCCAACGATCCCCCCAACAAGCACTGGCGTTGGTGGTGCGGTATTATTTGAGCTGCCGCCTGAGCTTGATGTTGGTGTAACAGCAGTACCAGTAGTGCTTGAGCCACCTACTCCGCCAACTCCACCTGCACCAAGACTGGTGGAGCTGGATGCTGTACTGGCAGTGGCTGCTGAGGCTGCCGAGGCTGCAGACGATTGGCTTGCAAGTTGCGAGGATATGGACGCGGGGAGCGTAGTAGCTGAAGCGGACGATCCAGAATTAGTACTTTCGGGACTGCGGGTTAAGGTTGCAAAGCCACTCAGACTGGAAGCAGCAGCGGCTATGGAAGACATCGACGCCTGCGATGCTGTGGACTGTGCATAGAGGAAGGCAGCCATGGCACTCGATTGCGAGCTAAGGCTGCCTGGACTTGAAGATAATGTAGCACTTGAAGACATTGAGGCGGTAGCTATTGACTTTGTCAGTACATGTCCCTTGTAATCTATACCCAATCCAACTAACCGGGCATGGTAGAATTAGTTCCTGTCAGATTAGGAGTAGCTGATATTATAGAAGGACTCAATGTTGGTGAAGGGCCCGAATTAGAAGGGAAGTAGGACGAGGAGGGGCCCGTAGAGAACTCTGGAGTCGACGGCAAAGGCGTTGAGGGAGACGAGAGCACTTGCTGCGAGCTAGACCCAAGACTGGTGGCAACCGTGGGGCTTTGGCTTGTAGCAGCAGCAGCACGATTTTCTGGTGTAATACTTGCAGCTGTAGACTGTGGTATAGCATCAAGCTCGTTTGCTATAGCTTCTTGGGTTGCAAGTGCTTGAGATCTTGCTATTGAGGCTTGAATAGCAGCAGGAGGAACGACGGAGCCGGGTATAAAGTTGGTGTTTGTCGCAGAGGGGGTCGGGGTTGAGCTATCTGTTATGTTTACCTCCCCATATCCAGGCACACTGACACTGTTCGAACTGGGATTCACTGGCTCGATTACCTGAGAAGTAATTTCCTGGCCATTACTGATGTCGACAGCCACCATGGTGGTAACCGCTTGCCTTGGTTTAAGCACATGTTTGGGCAAAGCTGGAACGACCTGACCAGGCTCGAGCGTCTTACTTGATCCCTCTCCTATTTCTGACGGTTGGCGAAGGCTCTCAACCACTTGATGAGCAGACCTTAGAACACCAGACTCTTGATCTTCGTTGGGCGGAATGACAATGTTGGGTACGACAGGTATTTCGTTCTGGCTTTCACCCAAGTCTCTTGCCCGCTCTCGTCGGTGATGAAGGCCATACTTTCCGGCTGGTTGATCGACACTTCGCTCAACTTTCCGTCTCTTAGACGGATGATACATTGGACCCTTGGTCCGGTTTCAGGATAGGCGTATCGATGTGGGTAAATGAATGTGCATCAACAGCTAACCTGTCGACTTTGATGATTATGATTCCGATTCAGATGTTGATTTAGATGTATAGGCATTTGTGATCGAGAAATATTGCCGAGAGAAGCGAATTCTATTCTAGGTGTTCGATGGAAAAGTGGCAGTGCCCGTGTATGAATGATAGTGGTGTTCTTGGTAGATTGTATCGACGTCTTTGCGCGGACGTCCTCGCTCGTTGCAATTGAAGATCAGCTTCGACTGCGTTTGGGTTGTAAGGATTGTAAAATGTGTCTTGTAAGGAATGGCTGCCAGTCATAGACCGACGAGATTAAGACTGTTTGAGCTGTGTAGAGTCAGTATGACAGCGCTCCGGCTTTTTCCCGTCGGTTCTAGGTACCGACCTGTATTCTAAATGCGCATTATTGTATTGGTTGTCCCTTTCTGAAAAATGCCAGAAGCGGTCTCTGCTGGAAGTATATAAGGAGCGTGTTTATGGATTGGCTGTTTTCGTGGTGTGTTGTTCAAGGAGGGTCCACCCCCTTAGATTGCGACTGGTTGTGCCCCCTACACACAGAGAGACACCTCACTGCTTTCTTGCAACCGCAAACACCGCCGGTGACTCGGGCGTTGCTTGGGTTTCTTCACGATATGGCGCAAGCGTAGGAGTGGATGAAGAAGCAAAGAAAAAGGGCAGAAGTGAGGAATGGCTGATGGCTACTCGTATTGGCTGGATCCCTGGTCGGATCGTGGGTTGGGGATCCTGGTCGGAAAGGCGAAGCGGGTGGTAAGTGTACCTGACTAAGGGTAACTAAGGCCTTCCAAGGGTATCTAGTGGGGAACTAAGGGGATCCCGGTCACTCAGGCGAGCCAAATAAAGACCTTAAATCTCATAACAAGAAGCTAATGAACCTCTTTCATCTCCGGCAAATTACATTCGACTTAATGAATCACCGCTGGAGGCTGAACGCATGAATGCTTAGAGGCTTAAATACGGCTCTCGTGGTCACTACAGTGATGGGCGTAGACGTCAGGTAGGGGGAAATGCTTTGCCTACGGAGTCGCGCCCGTCGGACATTATACACCTTCTCTACTGTTGCCAAAGGCACAACAGTGGTGGAGAGGCACCCATGACAAGACGAAACGGTAATTTCAATTTACCCAAAGTGCTAACCAAAACATCTGTGGGCCTGTGCCACAAGCCCCTCAATTGTAAATGTAACCAATTTCACAGTCCTCTAGATAACAATGCCGAGCCGCCCGTTTGGAGACGATGGTGTTGGCTCTAGCATCCATGTACAACATCCATGTACCTTCTTACGTACGCAATGATCCAAGGAATACACCTACAAGGCCTTCAAACGTGGCCGTCGCTGATCACCTTCGCCCGTAATATGGGCTGCAAAGGCCGAAAACACGTGGAGTCGCTACATACCATAGGAGCATGTAATCCGCTTTCACCTGACTTGCGATGAGGCTTTCGTTACACATTCTAGTGCTCCATCATCTTCCTCATTCATCTAGAAAGAACCTTTAAGTAGCACTTGTGCGGTGCAGGCTGGTTGTCTCCTGGACGTTGATAAGATACCCCTGCAACACCAGGAACAGCGTTGCACCCCACTTTCGCAAACTACTGCTTCACCCGTGTCTCACTACCCGCCATTGTTACTGACCCGGTATTGTTACTGCGCCAAAGGCGAGCACGCTAACGCTCTTAATGAACGGAAGTCTCCTGTTGAGGATTTACCCACTCGTATTCACTATACACGCTCGATCCGCTCATGTCAGGCTCTGACAGTCACATCTTGATCGAATAGCACGCGGTCGGTGAGAGTGTAAGTCTCAGCACAATGACTTCTGCTGCTACTGCCGCCGTTACCCATCGGGTTTTGGTAGAACTGTGAGAAGCATCAACTTCTATCAAGGAAGGCCGAAAGTCGCAGACACGACATCGAAATCGATCATGGTAGCCTATACCAAACTGCATAACGCTGGTGTATCACTCATTGCACTCCTGGATTCTAAGCTATGGAAGTCTTGATTTCGTTCAAACAGTTAGTCGCCAGCAACAAAACCTGAACCGAGATTACATGTATCCTCAATTGCTCGATGAGTACGACGACATTCATTTGTCTAGACTCACGCACTGTCGTGGGAAAGCCACAAAAGCAACATCTTAACCCGCAGCTGCCGACGAAAGGGTCATGTCCCTCTGAAAATCCACTTGCTGACATTGTGGCTTCTTATACAGCTGTGACATTGACTATTCTGAGCGCCTGTATATTAGCGGCTATAACACTAATTGGAGCGGGTTTTGACAGGCTCGATTTCCAGAAGCGATACGCGACGTGCAATCTCAAGCTTCGCGGTAGGCTGAAGTGGTAAATGGCAAAAGTGCTTCATCGTGGATATGTTCTACGCTCGAGAAAAGGTTGAATTTCTGTTTGACTATGAGTGGTAGGAAGCTATTAGAGTGAGTCCGAAACCCTTGATTAATGGCACGATCTTCGAACGATGTACTGCAAGCTGGTCTCAAAGCTTTTCCATCAATCATATTCCTCATTGTTTCCACTACGGACGCAAGACACGTCGACGTCTTAGTCTGTCTGGGAAGCTTTTGTGCCGTTGCTGTTCAGAGTCTGCTTGAATTCTAATGACTGACTCTAGATGGGCATCGACTTGGAAATATTGCGCTCGATAGAGCACTAAATGGGCAGATCACCAGCTCGCGGGAGGCCAAGAATATTTTGCATACCGCTCAAGAAGGTAATATCGGCCACGAGGCAGGTTTGAGTGTGTACCTAGCTTGGGAATATCTGTTAAGACCGCATGAGACCGCTCACTGCAAGACCGCACTGCGAACAACATTAGCCTGACAGCATGCTATGGCTAAGTCAAAGAGTATCAAACTCAAAAAGAATTCTGCAGACAATATTACCTCGATGTGAGCCAAGATAACCATTTCTTGTCTTTGACCCTATTCGGCTTAGCGTTAGGGTTTCCCGCCACCGTTGTGCACCGTGAACGTTGCGTGGGATGCCGCCAGAATCCGCCGAGAAGCCTGTCTCTTCGCATCCTACATTCATGCATCTCCAAACATGAAACACTTCTCCTACCTTCCCACATTCCCTCCCCCGCCTCGTCCAGACCTCCAACCGCTCCCAGACACCATACCTCTCACCCCACTCGCAGCCCTCCTTCCCCCACTAATCTACTACTTCGCCCTTCTTCTCCTGCCTCCCTTCCCCTCCAATGACCACCAAGTCCCAATCTCCCTCCTCCGCAACCTCCTCGCCTTAACATCCGGACTACTGTTCTTTCGCCTCCCCCTTGCCTACCATGTTCCCTTCTCCATCGGTCTAACCTACCAACTCGCCCTCGTCGGCCTCTACGGCGGCTGCCGCGTTCTCGACGCCTTCTTCATCAGCCCCTACCTCTTCTCGCATATCCCGCGCCGTGTCAAATACCACCACACGCCGCGCTACCACGCCGGGCCCGCAAAAGGCGCAGATGCTGACAGTTATTTCAGCCTGCATTTCCTGGATGGTGGTGGGCAGCCGGTCACGGAGACGGCGGTTACAGATCAAGGGGGGCCACATGGCTGGCGGGACTGGATGAGTTGGGCGCTGGAATTGGAGTTGAGCATGAGGGGAGCGGGGTTTACGTGGACGAGTGCGGATGTCAGGCATACACGGGAGACGTGGCGCCCGAGTGTGAGGGATAGGGTGCACAGTATTCTTGTACATGTGTTGCCAGTGCTGGGAGTGAGTTGGGTGGTCATTAGGAGCATCTATATCAGATATCTTACGCATGGAGAGGGCTTTGACCGGTTGCCATTCGTGCTACAGGGCGTTCTTACGGCTGCATTAGGAGGATTCCTTATGTCTGCATTTTCATTTGGGTACAGTGCTTTTGCTATCATGCTGCATCCGCTGGCGCCGCATCCATTGAGCTATTCGCCGCCGCTGTATACGACTAGGATTTGGGATATAGTCAGTGTCAGGACTTTCTGGAGCTATGGATGGCATCGGCTGTTTTCTAGACTGTTCCTGGTGTATGGGATATGGCCTGGTGAATGGATCGAACGGAAAATCACGGGGAAAGGACCGGATGAGGACGCAGACATGGGGAAGGTGTTTGGGGCGTTTGTGAGTTCCGCATTTATGCATAGCTTTGCGGCGCATACGGTGACGGGAGGATGGAATGGGGCATTTGGGGAGGCGTGGTTTTTCGCGGAGAATGGGGTGGCTGTGGTGATTGAGGAGATGGTTAGGAGAGCTGTACTGGCGTATCGGAGGATGCAGAAGAAGCAAAGGGAGCAAGGGAGCGGCAAAGAAGGGGATACGGAAAGTCTGTACAGATGGTATGATGGGCTTATTGGCCGCATTTGGTGGATTTCTGTCTTGCTGTATACTGGCCGGAATTTCGCACGAGGATGGGTACGGGCTGGACTGGTCAGAGAAATGACTGGCTTACCTTGAGGATAGATTAGACATATTCTAGATTAGATATAGATTAGATATAGACCAACTTTTAGTAAAAGTGGAGACAGAGTATTGAAGTACCTGAGCTGCACGGCAATTGTTCAGCAATCTTATGGCTTTTTGCGCCTAGAATGTTATGGCCAGATACCGCGAATCACAGTGGGCAAGGTCCATAGCCTTGTCTTTAAAGCCACGCTAGCCGTCATGTGCCAAGCAAAAGGTCTCGACCACTGAAGATTTCACCCCGTCATCTAGGAGTAAATATTTACCTAGAGAGCCTTGTATGGCTACAGGAGTCACCAATCTCCAATCTGCAATCATGCCACATCCCACTCGGGAAGATTCCTCTTTATCACACTCTGCAAGCTCAGAGAGCGGAGCTTCAAGTGATTCATCCAGCAATGCATCCCAGTCATACGCAGTCATTGGAGAAGGCACTTCCAGAAAGAGGCGCAGATTGTCCCAAGAGTCTGATGCATCAATGAAAGAGCCACTGCCTCCGGTCCCACCCACGATATCTCGCATCAAAGCGAAAAAAGTTAACACCACACCAGCAAATCCTGCCGACATTGAACACCTGGAAGTCAGCAATGGGAAGGTCGTCGACTCCACAGCCAGCTTCGCAACCCTGGATGTTGCACCATGGCTCATTGCCTCGCTAGCAGCGATGGAGATCAAAAGGCCCACCGGCATTCAAAAGGGTTGCATACCAAAGATACTAGAAGGGCAAGATGTCATAGGGGGAAGTAGGACAGGCAGTGGGAAAACGGTGGCTTTTACGGTTCCAATACTGCAGAAATGGGCTGAAGATCCAGTGGGTGTCTATGCGGTCATACTCACGCCTACGAGGGAGCTCGCTTTACAAATATTTGAGCAAATCAAGGCGATCTCGGCCCCACAATCGCTCAAGGCTATACTTGTCACTGGTGGGACTGAGATGAGATCGCAGGCCATTGCGCTCTCGCGACGGCCTCATATTGTTATTGCTACTCCAGGAAGACTGGCAGATCATATCCATACCTCAGGAGAAGAAACAATATCAGGATTGCGCCGAGTAAAAGTTGTCGTGCTGGATGAGGCAGATCGGTTGTTGGCTTCTGGACCTGGCAGCATGCTTTCAGATGTAGAGACATGCCTAGGTGCTCTTCCACCTTCTCATGAGCGACAAACGTGTCTCTTCACTGCCACCCTAACCCCGGAAGTCATGGCGCTCAAGTCCCTTCCACGAGCCAAGGGCAGACCACCCATATTTGTGTGCGAAGTCGACACCACCGACCTCGCAGTACCCCCAACCCTGAACCAAACCTATTTGCAAGTACCTCTCACTTACCGCGAAGCCTACTTGCACATCCTCCTTCTCACAGACCGCAACAATGCGAGGAAATCAGTCATTATTTTCTGCAATCGTACTGCAACCGCAAATCTACTTGAACGCCTTCTACGCCTTCTCGACCACCGAGTGACATCTCTCCACTCTCTCCTGAGCCAACGCGATCGTACAGATAACCTGGCTCGCTTCCGTGCATCTGCTGCTCGGATCTTGGTCGCCACAGACGTCGCAAGCCGTGGTCTCGATATACCTGAAGTAGATCTAGTAATCAATTACGATGTGCCACGCAATCCAGATGACTACATACATCGCGTTGGACGAACAGCGAGAGCAGGGAAGAAGGGAGAAGCAATTACATTGATTGGACAAAGGGATGTGGCGTTGTTCTTGGCTATTGAGGCCAGGATTGGCGTGAAGATGGAGGCATGGGAGGAAGAAGGAGTAAACATCCAGACGAGGGTAATCCGGGATGGCTTAAAGGATGTGGGTGAGAAGAAGAGAATAGCGATGCTTGATATTGAGGAGGGTAGAGACGTGAAGGGAAATCGGACCAGAGGCAAGATTAGACGGTTGGAATAAATGACACATATGCTACCATTACTAGAAGCAAGCCGTAGGGAATTATATGAGTCTGGGGCAGCTGATCCAGCGGATTCGTTCGCACACTACTCAGAGATCGAAAGGTCCTTTCTCGTTGGGAAAAGAGTCTAAAGTGGGGAAAGAAACATCCAGCAGACGGACGGAAGTGAAGGGATGAGGATCCTTGTAGTTGGAGCTGTCTTCGATCCTGCTACCGGCCCCCATTGGTTCAAACCATGCCGGCTGCATACGAAGTGAAGGAGCTTTCACATGCAAGGCTGAATATACTTGCTTGAACCATGGCGCGAGTTTGGGTACCCCAGTGGAAGTCCAATGGGCAACGAGAATGCATGAAGGAGCTAGTGCCACATAGATAAGAAGAGAGGCTGTCCCTGCGGTGGCGTATATTGCCTTTAGGATCTTGTCATAATATTGACACCTTGCGGTGTGATGTCGAAAGTCGACACTAGCAAGCCTGACGGGAGACAACAATTCGTGCACTTCTTCATGCCAAATGTACAACAGTAGACGCATTTGCGAAGTCGCATGAAAAGCATCTACTGTTCTCCGCACAAAATAGGCAAAACGCCCAAAAGGTTGTGGAGGAAGAGGCTTGTTTTGTGCTGAGATGCACAGGCTTGGCAATTGTTTATTGAAGTTCTCCGCCAATCAGGTTAGTCCAGGCAAATAGAATACCCACGCAGACCTCAACCACTATTAGTGGGAGTTGTCTTATAGAGGCCTTCGCTCCCCAGCAGTCTTTCTCTCGCACACCGCATAACTATCCATTCATCAACAGGTACAGCGCATCAACTACAAGGAAACAGTCTCGGAGGTGAAAGGGTTCGCGTAACGGCACGCGTTCTTTACAATCAAATCGACATTCTCAAGGGACCGTATTACCAACCACCGCCCACAACCACCTGTTCCGAGTCCTCCTTCCATACCCACTCCATCGCATCTCATCGCATAGCATCATCTATCATATGAGCATCCTGATCACTGTGCACTGTGCAAGCGCTACGATCATTTAAAGGTCTCTATTTACGGTACGTCGCTCCGATAAACTCTGACGTAGGTACCACCCTCGACACATGCACCATGTCTCACAGCAGCTGGACGCATTGCGCACCACATCTGCTCCTATGCTATGTCCCAATACATTACGCATGAACTCGCTGACTCAATCTACTTCCAGCATTGACCCGAGACAACAATGTCTCCATTATCGAGTCCCCCCACTACTCGGCGAAGCGAACGCAAGCGGACTGCGAACACCCGCGCCGCCGACCTGTCGTCTCCAATCCCCAGTAGGCCAAAGGTTTCAAGGAAAAGGAAGGCATGTAGACCTTGGAATTATGCTGGGCGCTTAACGACTTACTAACACACGTCCAGGCCAGCACCACCCTACCCCCTCGCCGCCGCCCCCGCCAGAAGTCGCCCGAGGAAGAGGCCGCTGATACAGAGGAGGAGGACCAGTCGGCTGGGACAGCTGAAGCTGACGATGAAGTTGACGACAAAGACCCTGTCGACCTTTTAATGCCCCACTTGACCGTCTCAGAATACCCAGTCGCTGTGGCCTCCGAGCATTCCAACCAAGTGAATGCTGAAAAATACGGTGCCGCCAACATCAACGCTTTCGCAAAGATCTGCGCCAACGACTGGACATACTATGTACTGCATACCCACCTCTACTTCGGGCGCGCCCCGGAACCCCAGGCAAGGCAGAGCACAGGACCTGCCGCTGATTCCACTCATGAGAACGCCGATGACCAGCCGCCGATCGCGATTGATCTGGGTCCGAGTAAAGTCGTTTCAAGGATTCACGGCGAGCTCAAATACAGCCACACGGACGACGCATGGCACGTCCATTGCTATGGGCGCAATGGCATTCGAGTCAATGATCGGTCGCTTAAGAAAGGAGAGTCGACGCCCATAAACAGTGGAACTGTGATTGCAATTGCTGGGACGGAAATGGTTTTCATAGCTGCAAAAGGGAAGCCGGAACTCCACAAGATGTTCTTAGACAGGATACTTGAGCTCGGGGAAAATGAGGGTATCGACGAAGAAGTGGGTAGCCGTCATCTTCAACCTGCTCCTGCCGGCCCACAACCAGCGCCAACAAACGGCTATACGACTTCATCTGATTATCCACCTCCCCCAAATCCTTATTACGGTGGGCGACCACCGATTGCTCCCGCACCAGCCAACATGGTCCGGCCTGTGACACCAGACCCTTCGCCGCCTAAGCGTCCGAGCACAGCGTCGGCCAAGAAGCGGTCGCCTGGATACAAGCGTGGGATTATGATGGAATCTACCGAACAAATTGACTACTCCCTTGACAGCTCTAAAGATCTCAAGCCCGGCTGCAGCTATGCTACACTGATAACCTGGGCGGTTCTCTCGACTCCTGAAGAGGCTCTTAGCTTGAGCGGGATCTATCAGTGGATCAAGGCGCGATACGCTTACTATCGGTTCACCAGTGGTGGGTGGCAGGTAATTACTAACCTAATCCGACATGTTTCAACATGGGGGCTAACGTGTACCAGAACTCAATACGCCACAACCTTTCTCTCAGTCAAGCATTCGAGAAGGTTGCTCGACGTCCAGATGAACCAGGGAAAGGCATGAAGTGGCGAATAGTCCCGGAACATCGCGAAGCAACGATTGCGGCAGCGCGAAAGAATGCAAGCAAAGCTGGCGGACGTATTTCATCAGCTCCAGAGTCACCAGCAGGACACGCCTCATCCAGCGGCTTCCTTCCAATAGTCAATGGTCACATGAAGAGCTCTCCAAATGCGCGCACGCCACCACTGTCATCTTACCCGCCGTCGCAGCAGCCATCCTTCACCCCGACCCGTGGCCCTCAAATGCCATATCCGGCCTACGCACCGACTCAAGGAACTCATCCAGTCCTTTCTGACGAAACATCGCCAATGCCAACACGTCGCGCTAATGGCCATCTGACAGCTATGGACTCATCCCCAACGCTGACTTCGGGAGCCTGGGCTCATGATCAGCCAATCCAGACGCCAGCACCGAGGCCGTACAACCTCACTGTCCCCGCGCCAAACACCGCCAAGCTCCCCACGAGCCACATGCCTGACAGCAGCCCCGCGCCGTTCTGGAAGTTCCCTGGTTCAGGAATCAACAGTACACCCGCTAATTCTTGGCCTCCACTTAGCCCAGAGAAGAACGGGGATGCCAACGAGAGAACACTAGGCGTGCAAAGCAGTAGTCCACCCCCAGTCACAAATGGAGTCGATAGCCCCACAAGAAGATCGGGTCCAAGAAACAGCTTCACGAGCAGCCAGAACATGAACGGGAATGGACTTGGCCCTGGCGAAGACGAGGATGGCGGTATTGATATTACGAAGTAAGTTCAACAACAACTTTTTACACTGGAATTATTCTAACCCCGTAACAGAGGCTTCACGAACATCAGCTCCTACCACCGCCAACGCAGCAACGTCGGTGCAAACGGGGTCAACTAATGGTTTCTTCTCCTCCAGAGCCATAATCACGCTTACCACGACAAACGACCGCACTGCACCACGACAAATCAGACTGAACGATCTACGACGGACAGAGGCGACGGCGTTGGGCGGGCTTATCTCCATCTTGCATTCAACATTATTCTTACCGCGTCCTATTCTTGCTTTTCTCTTTTCACGATTCGCTTCTCGTAAATACGCTTCACCTCGCTTTAATCACTTCATTCACCGTCTGCGCACAACTCTTCTTGCGTGGGCGAGAAATAAAAGCTGGCAGGCACTTCTACTAGGAGGAGGAGTTGTTTTACTATTCCCTCTTCCTCGCTGGTCAGGGATACGTTCTTCAAATCTTTGCCATCAGGGATAAGTCCTTCGTTTACAATGCGATGCGTTGGCTGTTAGACACTTGTCCGGATAGGGTTGGAAAATTGACAACAGGCGTAAGGTAATGAAGAGGATATATTCCTCTAATGTGGGTGGGCTTAGTTCTAGATTCTTTTAATATCAGATAGACAATGCAATCGTTATTGTTCCATCGTTGTCCACCCCATCATAACTTACCTTTATCGGAACCACTGAGCGTTGACATTCACCAGGGATGATACTATGGGATCTGCAATCGTTACTATCCCATCCCATCGTTGTCTACCCCTCATCGCATTCAACCATATCAAAACCACTAAACGTTCACATTTACCAGAAATGTTACTGCTTACTGTGGGATATGCTGTGATTGCCAGCCATGTATCAGCATAGTATCAAAACATCATATCAGATTAATTCAATCTCTAAGGTAAACAAATGAATTCAAGAGAATGKAGCATAAGTCATGCATATAACAGGAATGTCTAAGCCTGGTTCAACACTTATTAAGCTCCTCTAAAGCAACATATTCATTCATCACCCAAATATTTAAGTGCGAAAACAATATAATCAAAGGTTAGAACCCTCTAAACGTACAATCTTTAAAGATAACAATAGTATCGACTTCTCAGGTTTTAGCTTTATATGCATGGCTTATGCCCTATTCTCTTACTTAGCCTGCATCGCTACAAGTTCATACTATRATCCTTCTCAGATACACAACGACATCAACAAACATAAGTATTAAACGAAAGGAATAAAAGACGCTACAATATCAACAAAAGACATGGTGGCAATAGCAAATGGAAATTAGCATATTGTTGCTGATTGCCAATCTAGGGCGGTTGTAAGAGCCTGGAGGGTGATCTCGTACTCTATAAACACAATCCCCAACCCTGAACCATCTAACGCGGGCTTCTAAGCCAATCCCGGGGTTAATAGAGGTCTTGCACCAAATTTAGTAAGACCTCTGGAAGGTGGACTTTAGCTAAGGTACTGATGGGATATATCTACTTACTACATCTGGTGTCTGATTCTCAGGTTTTCTTTCCATGCATATTTAGTATTTGCATGGAAATCTGTGTGTAATGGTATGCAGAGGCAGAGATCATGTTTCTGTACCACAGTCGTGATTCATGAAAAGATAGATTCTATGTAARATATCCTGTATCCCCTTACAATGGTGCAAAATAAGCTTTCCCAAGCAAACCCCTCATAACCGCCACTTGTCCGTCTGCACCTGGAAATTTTCTTTCCATGCGTACGTACTTGTTTATGCGTAGAGGTTTCGTGTCTGTGATAGTGTGCAGAATGGGAGTTGGTGTAACACTAAGTATGTAATCTATCTCCTATCCCCTGCAGTGGTACGGATTATGGAATAGCTCGGATGAAGCACAGCCAGCACTATCCTGATGAGACAGCTTCCCTAAGCCAAAGCTCTCATATGTGTCAAGTTCCCTCCCTTCCTCAGCCCCTCCCACAACCATTCAAATCGTGAAATATTCGTCATCCACATCCAACTCTGCTAATCTCCTTTTAGTCTTCTGGCTCAACTTCTTCTTCTTCTCTGGCAACTTCACGCCTCCCTTTTCCTCCTCATCCTTGTTTTTACCAAATTCGATAACGTGTCCTTCCTTCCACACAAGCGTTTCCTTTCCGTCCTTTGCGCCTCCACCCCTTAGATGGGACGGTACAAACTCCTTCCCTTTATACGTCGTATCAGCCATCTCCCTCATTTTCTTCTCATTGACATCATGGAATTTGATCACTCCTTGCTTCTCTATGCTTTCTTTCAAGGCGGGGAAGGCCTCCCCGTAGGCACTGCTACCAATACCGTCCTTCCTATCGTTCGAGGATTCGTTCTCCTCAGCTTTCTGCCCACGATCAATACCCTGGTCAAACGTCGGATTTTCCTTCTTTCCGCTGAGCGGAACTGCAACGCCGCCGTCACCACCTTCCTCGTCTGCAATCTCCCATTCTTCGATGTCTTCAACCAGACGAGTTTGTGCTTCTTTGGCAGCGGCATCTAATTCCTCCTGTTGCGGGATAGTTTTAGGAGTTGTTGTCAAAGCAGCGAAGGAGAGACCTATAAGCGCTTCCATGGTGTAGCCCGCATCATTACCAGCATTGTGTAAGTGCCAGCCCGTTAGCCCAAGTTCGAGAAGAACGGCTCCAAGGCTCGAAGTGTTGTGCCCGTGCTTCATGGCCTTGAATAGGTGGGTGGTGTCAATGGCTTCAACTAGGTTAGGTTGAGTGGTCACATCGTAGCCAATTGTCTTCAGGTATTGAATGTCCGCTTTRATATCGTGACCCACTAGAATGATATTACGCTTCTGGTGGCTGTCGTTGCGCGGCTGTAAGTATTGGCTGAGTAGCTGCTGGTCATATCCGTACCTTCCAATCGGACGACTGTCTGCTGGAAATGGGGTATATTGGCCTGGCGCTGAGAAAGGGTGACGGAAGCAGGACGCAACAACCTGCGGCGCGTTGAAGCTTGAGATCCATTCGCTAGTTCCAAATCTTTCTAGGAACTGGTCGGGGCACCCGGAAACGTGTACTGAGTTCTTAAGGTGAGCATATTCTTTAACCCTGAAGTGACGAGCTCGAATCTTTTTCATCCACTCGACTCCACCTTCGCCAGGAGGAGTGCTGACAAGGTCGGATGTGTCCAGAGTTGATACACCGATTTCCGTGATCTGTCTTTGGTTCCACTCGTATGCCTCGACATCGACGCAAATGAAAACTACGTTATCATGGAACGGGTAGGGAGCAGGATCTGTTGGTACAAGCTTGGGTAGTTTGATAGCGTTTTCGTACGCCGCTTGCGCAGCTTTGGCTTGCTCCCACATGAGGTTTGGATCAGCAAAAAACTCATCCTTGTTTACGGTCCCACGAGGTCTTATGCCTAGATAGCATTGACTTCTCTTCAGCTGTGTACACCACGCTTTCTTTGTAACTACTCGTTCTCTTCTCTTCTTCTCCTTTGCGGCTTTACTCTTACCCTTCCCAGCCAGGATGGCTTCTTCCATTTTGCGCCGGAAAGCTGGAAAGGAGCGGTCGTCCACTTCCTGTGGTTCTTCCCCAGCTTCTCCGGGGGCAGGTATCATTGCTTCGAGGTCGGTGAGGCTACAAAAGTTGTGAAACTGGCCCAGATAGCGCGGGCGTGGGATACCGTCTTCAGTGAAGCCAATGTCGAATCCAGGATGATAGCAAACCTCTGGGAAGCTGGCGTAGACTCCCAAGGTCTCGTAGATGTCTATGAAGAAAGCTTCGACTTCCGATTTCGGGATCAGTAGAAGTGGCTTCGGAGAGGAATCTAAGAGTGTGCGGATATAGTAACTGGGAGTGTTAGCTAAAGACTGTTGATGGAAAGTGACAATGAATGTTGCTGAGTGAAAGTGACAAAGAAATTACATATGCAATGCTCGATCACTGAGCTCACGAGCTATATATTGATAATGTTCCAGGCTAAGAATCTTTGCGGGTAGACGAGTGAGCTATTTTGAGGTGTGCGCTCTCACGCAGTATTACGGAACACAGGTTTGGGTAGGGCAGGTACGACTTACATTGTCCATCCATGGTTCCTAAATTCGCCAAATCCGAAATACTTTTTAGCCACTTTCTCGGAGTCATCTCCGCGTAAATATTTGTACGGATATCTGTTGACTGCGGCAAATGGGCAGAATCTCTCCTGTTCACCTGCTAGCTGACCCACTTTCATCTCCGACATGTTGATGGGATGATGTCGTAATAATGACAGGTACTGAGTGAGTTAAGAGTCTTAACATGAGATCAGGGGGATACGTTTGAGGAAGACAACTTGGATTGCAGCATGAGGTGATCAATACGAGTCACTAAATAGAGCAATTACACAAAGAAGTGTTGCACTCGGATGTTGTACTCAAGTGATAAATTTAGGCCCAAGGTCTCCGAGTATGCATGTGAAAAATCGAAGATTCACTGGATTAGTCTCAGTGCAATCATTATTGAAGTAGGCGTCAATTCATGGTAATACTGTGGCCGAGACATCTACGGAACTGAAGGTTTAATAGGCTCACAGGACAATAATATTCACCTTTCCAAATATCATYAAGGCGACGCGACGACAGTGAGAYATTCAAGTGGTCAGTACACTGCCATATATGTCTTACATTCACACGGTCATGAGTCCAATAAAGTGTACTTCATGGGAGTCGGCTATGAAAAGTGGAAATGCAACTACGCTTCACTAGTGGACGCCAAGAGATATCAGCCTTACGGCGTGCTCACCTTTCACGTCCTGCAGCTGCGCGGTGCAACGCCAGCTCAAGTATCCTGCAACGCCATCATGGCACCCGGGATGGAGGTAATAACGGTTGACCCTCCTGAAGATCCAGATGCTCAACATACAGTTACCGACTTCCTTGACTACACTGAGTATCTTCCCTCTGATCTCGTGCGTTCCCTTACTCTCATCGGCAAGCTTGACAAGTCGTATCTGGGAGCAGCTGGCGCAGTACATAATCTGACTAAGGAGTATGGATCTCTACCAAATCTACCCCCAGGTCAGAGACGCGACACTGAGGACCTTCGGCATGAGATTTCACATCGTTTGGACCACGCGATCAGCTGTCGCGAATCAGCTTATGGAGAAGCAACACGGCTGTTCGAGATGGTGGATCGGCACTACAATCGTTTGACCAGCATCATAACCAAACTGCATGCTCTACCAAAGCCTCCCTCAAGGGATCCCACACCCATACCCAGATCTCCTCAAGCAACTCGGAAATCCCCTCCTCCACGTATTACTCTACGACTTGATGGAGCAAGAGCTGCGGCCTCTGCAGGCAGGTCTTCTGCCAAACCTGAGAAGCGTTACCGAAGCCGAAAGGTCACGGTGCCTGGTGAAGTGCTCCCTCCCCCAAATCCGGATTCTCCACTTCTACCTACAGACTCGGACTGGGAATCCGCCCCGCCTTCACCCATTCCRATGCCTACATCTCGCGTTGGAGGTTCTCGCAAGCCAGCGCGGATTCGGGCGCCCAGACCTCCCAAGTTACCGAAGCTAAAGATACCGAAACCGCCCCGACCGCCTCGTGTACCAGGCCAAATAGGAACAAATGTAC
This sequence comes from Cladonia macilenta KoLRI003786, assembly GCA_000444155.1. Lineage (NCBI taxonomy): Eukaryota > Fungi > Ascomycota > Lecanoromycetes > Lecanorales > Cladoniaceae > Cladonia > Cladonia macilenta. The sequence goes on from KE598623.1 coordinate 518,211, forward strand.
ACAGCTCTGTTGCTGGCATATCGACGAGTAATGCTCTGTCTTTACTGACTCCTCCGCCGCCAGACCCTAAGCCAGGTAGTAAGCATGCGCCTTGGATGCGTCTTACAGAATGGGAGATGGCGAAATTACGAAAGAGGATGAAGAAGAACGCCATTTGGACCCCGAGTGAGACGATGATAAGACGGGAGTTGAATATAGCTGACAGGGGGCCTGAAAATTACCGGAAGGCAATGAAGCTTGCAAACGAGCGTGGGGAAGAATTTCTTGACGAAGACGATATTGCACATGCAGAACCAGGACGACCATTGTTGCCAGGCGAGATAAGTGTAGATAAGTTGGGATTGGGAGAGTCGGCACTCGAGAACAGGGGGATGAAGCTGAACGAGGCTAAGAAGCAGAAGCGGGAGATATTGGCACGTGAACGAGCAGCGGAGTTGGAATCTGAAGCTCAAAAGTTGGGCAGCCTTGGAAGCACATTCAAGGAGCTATTTTCTAAGCCGCCGTCCACGCCAGCAATCCCAGCGATACCCGCAATGCCCAGTCCTCTGTTCACTACTACTTTTTCGATGCCCAAGGATCCGTTCAAGGTGAAGAGTTCCCAGAAAGAAAAATCGAAAGACCCTAGCAAATCTTCAGCAAAGAAGAGAAAGCGCGATGAGGAGACTCCCAAGTCGGACAACTCTTCTAAGCCCGCTGAATCTAAGCCTGCCGAGCCTAAGCCTGCTGATACTGCCACATCACCGGTGAAACCCTCCTCGAAGAAGCGTAAGACAGAACAGCCTCGGCCTGCACCAATAGCCGTAACAACAGAAACAGTCACAACAACCGTCCCTCTCGCTGCGCCGGCTCCATCACCTCCGAAATCCACGACACGAAGATCCAGACCCGCTACGCCCGCAACGCCCGTCATGCCAGCCCCAGAGAAACCGAAAGTCGTCACAACGCCCAAAATCACTGCAACCTCTACCGCAACCTCATCCCGTCCTCGCCGCGTCTCCTTAACTTTGAAGGGTCCCGCCGAGCCACCTCCCCAAGAACCTCCCCAACCCTCGTCCCCTCGCACCGCCACCCGCGCAACCTCTCGCCGTGCTTCCGTTGAGAAGTCCCAACCACCACCAACAACGCGCGAGCACACGCGCCGCAAGAGCGCCACACCTGCTCCCCTACCCAGCCCTGTCCCCGTTGTCACAGCCGCCGGTCGACGAAGCAAACGACCCGCCCCTGGCATCGTCATCGAAAGTCAGGAGGAAGGGCCTGCAGTAAGCGTGGGGAAGAGGACGCATGCGCCGAAGAAGAGGGGTGAGAGAAAAGCCGGTGACGGTGCGAAGGACAAGGAGAATGCGATGAAGGTGGAAGAGTTGGCTGCGGAGGAAATTGATCCTGATGAGCCGAGGTATTGTATCTGTGGGGATGTGAGTTTTGGGGATATGATTGCTTGTGAGAATGAGAACGTAGGTTTCAACTCTGCCTTTTGCGCTCAGCCAGGAATGAATTTGTTGCCGATTTGCTGACGTGTTTGGCGGATACTGTAGTGTGAGAAAGAATGGTTTCATTTCGATTGTGTGGGATTGAAGGAGTCGCCCCCTAGACGACAGAAATGGTACTGCCCTGATTGCAAGGCTAAGCTTGGGAGGAAGTAACCTCATTCTATTGACTTAGTAGCCGAGAGGTGACGTATCATATGCTGGCAGGTAGGGTTAAGGATATGATTGCGAAGGGACAACGGTTATTGTTGCATGTATGTACGATACGAGATACCTCTTCTTTCGGCCAGTTCCTAGGGGGGCATTTTTTGTATTACTTGCCTTGAGGGCTGTATCACAGACATACCAAGTACTCCAGGAAGAATCTTATCAATCTCTAAACATGAAAATAGTCTGGCAATTCCCTGCTACTTCGAATGTTTTGAAGAGCGATAGAATACATTTACAAGAGCCTCACTACACCATAGAAGGTTTGACTTCCCTCGCCCCGAGATCCGAGACCCGAGACCCGAGACCCCCGCACTTAGCAGGCCTATGGGGCTGATCCACCCCGACCTCTATCGGTAGGGATTTCCCGGTGGTGACAAGGAAGGTTTAAGACTTGTAGAAGTAAGCCCTACCATAGACCTCTCCCAGTCCTCCAACAGGCTCCTTATCGCTACTCCCATCGGTTTCCCCAATGTGTGCATGAAGGGAGAGCATGGAGGATTCGATGTTTATCATACCTCATCCCGACATCTCCAGAGCGGTGCAACACTCTCCAGTACTGGGGATGCAAGGAATTCTAGACTTGGAAAGCCATGATGAGGCTTGCACAGCCGTCTTATCCAATGCAGCCACCAGCGCCTAATTGCTGTACACCGAGAATACGAGACTAAGATTCAGCCTAACATCTACTTCAGCTGATGAATATCGGAAATCGTCCCACGTCTTTGACAACCCTACTCTCCATTAATAAATAATAGAAAAGTGGTTCTCGTACTTTCAGCACCGTTTGATGGATAGCATCAACTTTGAAAAACTATCTGCTGAGCCGGGCCTGTTTGTGCCCCCAGCGGATCCTGGTAACCCTTTCTTTGAGATATGGCGCGATGGATCCAAGGTCAGCCTTGTGCAGGGATGGTAGGAAGGTTTTCACTGAATCATATGTACAGCACGTGGAAAGAGAGGGATATCTCCCAGATAAAGAGGTCGAAGACTGGGTAAACCAAACCGTGAGTGCTTCGTTCCAAGACCCTCGAATCATCTGAGTTGCTGTGTAGGGGAGATTTGAGATCTCTTCGGCATCGAAAGGTAACGTATGCCGCAATGGAATCCGTCTCATGTAGGTATCATCTGTGCCTTATTATATGGACAGTAGCCTCATGTGAGTGCTACAGATTTGGTCGCCCTCGGCCGCCCGTTTGGCGAACTGCCTCAGGAAGGGTTCATGATCATGGCCACTTCTATTCCTTCGTTCTTCCATTCAAACGTGCTACTTTCAATATGATTTTGGATCGCTGTAAACTTTCGCAACGAATTTTGGACTTGAAAGAGCATCGCGCTGTTGCAAGCCATAGTGCCGATTATGTTGTACAGGACGACGAGTCCGGCTCCGTCGACATCCAGAGTCTGTTGCACGTTTTACTTTCTAGCTTTGTAGTCTCTCTGCGTTAGCTAATAATTTTAATACGTACATAAGGTTTCTTAGGATTGATACGCATCCACAATGACACGGCGATCATGATGGCATACAGCTTCGATGCCAACACTGGTACTACCACCGGACTTATCTTGCAGGCGGACGAATTCGAAGTGAAAACTATCAAGGAACACATCACTTACCACCAAAAACATCTTGGTCACCACCTGTTATTGCGAACCGTTATCACAGACATGAGCCTAATACTATGTGTAGAGCATCTGGCGGATGCAAAGCAGGATGTGATGGATATCGAGCACAGCACGGGCCAACACATATGGGATAATTATAATGCTAGAGACGAGAAGCCTAAACCTGACGTTGAGCTTTCCAGAGTAGCGCATGGAACGAGAATCCAAGTTGCAGTAGTCTGCCGCAGGATCGAAGCTGTTACGGTTTGGATCGACCTTCTACTAGAAAGATTGATACCAGATCAGACTGACCCTGCCCATACGAGATCGATGCTGCAATGGGCACGAAACATGAAGACACGAGCTCAGATGGCGAAATTCGACATTGATTTGCTTGGAAAGAGAGCAGAGAACCAAGTTGGGGCTGTAAGTAATGCTTGTCCTTTCACCGCTCTATATCCCGTCTCCGGATGTCCTCTAAGATACATTAGGTTTATAACCGATTCGCACAACGAGATAATATCACAACGCAGAAGATCTCCGCGGCCACCAACCGTGATTCTGCCGCCATGAAGTCTCTTGCGGTGCTTGGCGCCCTTTTCTTTCCCGGCACATTTGTTGCTGTGAGTCGTCCTATCTCATAACTTGACAGAGAACGTTTAATAACAGGCTGCGCCTCGTAGTCGCTATTCTCGATGGATAGTCTTAAGGAACAGCCTTTTTGGATGTACTGGGTCATTACAACACCTTTGACGTTCATAGTCCTCGGTGCTTGGGTATTCTGGACCCATTGGCGCGATGAGAGCGTGAAGGAGCAAGAATTGAAGATGGATGAAAAGGCTATTGGATAATGTTGCAGGTGTTGATCTGTGTCATGATGTGATGGGTATGCCTAATAGTTTGAGGAGCTAGCATACATGGACCGAGGCCCCTAATATACATGATGCTCAACACCTACGAGTGGCAAGCAATAGGGGGTAGAAGTCCCTAGAATGGTGACGCTGGCATGCTGATGTTGATAGGTCCAACAGATGGTGTTTATCATGTAAGTTCCGTGCCTAGGACTTTAGTCCTGGCAGTAGAGTACAGTAACCGATATTCTATGAAGTACACATAGAGTCGGGTCGATATGGCACCTATTAAGATACCTAGTACGTGCTAGACTGAACAAAAGCTGGACCTGGATCTCTGAGATGTGGTACTTTCAACGAATCTCGTGGTAGACGAGCATCAAACGTAACGTTCATTTCCATATAATCTTAATCTCCATATACTCCTGTTACCGGCCGTAGTGCGGCCTAAACGCCCCCAACAGCTAGGTCCCTACTAATCTACCTTTGGGAAAGTTTCCGGAAGTCCAGCGCATCCGAGCCTCCTGGCTTCCTCCAGTGGCCTTTTAAACCAACACACAGGCATTCCTTTGGCTATTCTAAATCCCCAAAGGTTTAGCAGAGTTGCAGTATCTCACCGACGCCCTTGTATGCGTGGTGCACGATAGTTGATTGCTAGAACTAGGACGGTCTACTCAGCGTCCTTGACATCTTCTACGCCATGCTTGTTCTATGAACAACATCGCTGATCATATACCAAGACGAAGTCCATCCGCTGTAATCATCGGTCCACTTCACAGTGCTAGGTCATTCTTCCTGCGCAAATGAAATCAGAATYATGTGATTTTTGTTCCTCTCTTGATTTCGCCGCTGTTGGCTTTCATGACGCCTCTTCCCCTCCACGAACTTTTGCCGAGGACCGCCAGGTACGTGATATCCTGCGATGCTCGACCAATTGCATTTTCTGCAAAAGAATAGCCGACTTCTGCTATCGTTGGAAGAGTCGCAAGTACGGAGACTTGAAGTCGATGAACTTTGAAGACACGTCGGCCGACATTGGCACTTACCGTTTGCCCAGCTCGGAAGTTGATAAGGACGGTAATCCATTGGCCTTCCTGATATACTTGTCTGTCACTGTAACTACCAAAATGCCGGAGCCTTTCCGGGGATACTGTGGACCATGCGCTTATTTTCAGAAAGTTGGATCCGTCTTAGGCAATGTCTCTAATATTGTGCGCGAAGATATCCCGGTTCGGGACATTGAGCCGTATACTGCACGTCTAAGAYCTTTGCTTGCTGATCTTGGACTATTTCGCAAATGGAAGGAGCTTTGTTGCAAGGAACATAAAGGCAGTTGTGGCGCACCTGAGACTCTGGGTCCATTTACTCTTAGGCTGATCGATGTAGRAAAGAGAATCATAGTCGACGAATGTCGCAACGTTTCCTTTGTCGCATTGAGCTATGTCTGGGGTGCAAATACCAAGCCGTTCTTAACGTGGTCCACCAAGTCCTCGTTTCAGAGGGAAGGTTCTTTGGATGAGAACAACCTGCCAGCCACCATCTACGATGCGTTGAAGGTCACTCTCGCGCTTGGAGAACGCTACCTCTGGGTCGATACTTGCTGCATTGTGCAAGATGATGAGCAGGACAAGCTAAAGTACGTCCCCCTTATGAACTTGATATATGGTTTAGCAAGCGTTACGATCATAGCCACTTCGGGAATCAGCGCTGAAGCGGGTCTACCTGGTGTAAAACAAGGCTCAAGAAGGAAGGTACAAGAGCCGTTTATGGCTAGAGGGATTCAGCTGATCGAGACCCTTGACCCAAATGGTAACGGGGAGGCAGGGTCATACGTTGGCGAAAGTGTTTGGAATGAACGTGGCTGRACGTTCCAGGAACGACTGCTTTCGAGAAGGACTTTGGTCTTTACCGACGAACAAGTCTATTGGGAATGCGTAAAGACTTTTTGGTCTAAAGATTCTCATCGGGAATTCACCTCTGTTCCAACAATATACCGTCATACTATCGATGATGAGTTCCCTAGACAGCCTTCGAATGCAGAAACGGGCGAGTTCGAGCGATTGTATCGTATCCTTGTGGAAAAATATTCGGGACGACTCCTGACGAACGAAGAAGATTACCTGAACGCTTTTTCTGGCATTCTACAAAACTTCGAAGAGCTCTATCATGAAAACTTCGTATGGGGTCTGCCAGAATCGTTGTTCAGTAGTGCACTTACTTGGCCCTGCGAGACTTCACCACCTTCAGCAAGGAAGAAGAGAAGGACTGGTTTGCAATCATTTAGACAGGTTGACGGTACGTCTGCAAAGTGCCCTTTCCCATCCTGGTCATGGGTCGGCTGGGTTTGCGAGGTCTATCTTGCCCAATGTTCAGACGAGTTGCAACCCAAATGCGACGGGCCTGGAATTCTATAACATCGATGAGAACGGTCATCTCAAATTGATCCAAGAGGAGAAAGCTCCATCTGGAGATAATGTCCCAGTGCTCAGAACATGGAGAGGCATGGAGAATATGGCCATCATTGATAACATCCCTAAAGGGTTCCTCAGCACGCCCCAGGCCCACGCTGCACTCTTTTTCTGGAGTAGCATTGCTACTTTGAGAGTACAGCATGAGGATGTTAGATTCCCATCCGAACGAAAGGTCTATGGTAGTAACGATTTGGAATTTGCAGCTCGGTGGAAGCAATTACCAGCTAGCCTTTCAGAAACTTCCAACGTGTTTAGTGCTGTCGTGGTGGGGGACACAGATACTTGGGGTGGACACAAAGACTATCTCAATATAATGTTGGTCTCCTGGGTTGAAGGCATAGCCTACAGAGAAGGTATGTTGAGTATGCTGGAAACAAACTGGGTGAAACTGGATCGGACGTGGCGACAGATCACTTTGTGTTGAACGATGTCCGACGCGCTAGCCTAATTTGAGGTTTTGAGGACTTTCACCCTTGAACCTCGTAGCACATTTTTATATGACTAGCGCCATTTCTATAGAAAGAGGGGGGKWATAGAGAGTGAATTATTGGACTTAGTGTCGAATATTTCTATAGATCTTCCGGGAAATAAGATTTTTTTACATCCAAGACAGGCTTTTGTGTTAAAGGTTGGTCGGTGGGAAGGAGGTAACGCATAAGGTAGCCAGCAATAGGCTCCCCTGCAACATGACTACCATCTTGTATATTTTTCGCTTTCATGGAGAAGAAGAAGGTCATTGAGAGTGGAGGCATCTCTCTACGCCACCAAGGAGCGACGAAAGTCACCGAGAAGATTGCGAAAAGTCGATATTTTGAATACTTTGGAAGCTGTACTCGACCTAGTAGTAAAACCCTGTTCTAACATCCTTGTTATCCTTGTTGACAAGTTATGCGTAGTTACTAGGCATCTTAATTTATGTTTTGCACGGGAACACCAAAACTTCACTCTTCAGGATTGCGGGATAGGTCCTTAGTGGCTTTCCCTACCCTTGGGCAATGCCTCGAGGATATGTAAACAACCTTGCAAGAGGATCTATGTCCGTACCACAGAATTTCTGAGGCACTTAGTACTTTGATCTTAGTCATTACTCAATCTTTATGAGTTAAAATGTGTTAAAACTTGCAAAAGCTAGCTTTATGACTTTTACAGCTAGCATTTCCCATCTCCATATCTTGACGTATACAACTATATAGATTACCAGCGATTCACCATTCATCGCACGTCCTGCTGGTCCGAAAACCTACAAATTTACCATAATGTAAGTTAGAAATGGCAGATCTCACCTTATTTCATTGTCTTTCTGTCCGCTTCATCTTTTAAAAGGGTACGTGAATTCATTGTTGAGTGTAGGCTTTAACGCTCGCAAGTCCGGCACATGAGCCGCATTGAGGAAAATAGAATGGCATTTCGGCACTTAAGGAATTCGCAATGCTAATCAATACACCTTTACAGACAATGGAAATTTGTCAAATAACATTAGTTAAGCATGTTACGACGCAGCAGCAGCGTAAGAATCCTCGTTCCCCGTACATCTACTCACCTAAACGATATATATATTTAAAAATATGTTTTTCTACTGAAACTAAAAGCTTCGGGGCTTTCCATGTCCAGGTCAAGTCACCACCCAAAAGAACCTCTCTTGACTGTTCGATACCAATGATATTGACACCACTTCAGAGCAGTCAAATGCGTAACTCTTTAACTCACACAAAAGCTATCCTGGTCTGAGAGTACCGCGACTCTCACAGCGCCGATGAGTATTTTGAATTGCTGAAGGGTAGAGCACAACCCTTTAGATTTGCGGCGGAAAGATATCACGACAAGAAGGTAAAGATGGCTGTTATAAATTCTGGGCTTGATAGTTCGCATGCAGACTTGCCTTTGTATACTTTTGGGGCTCACAATCACTGAGACTGGACTGGCACTTTTGCAATGAACGAGGTGGTGGGACATGGCACTCACGCTGCTGGATGAGTTCGTAGAGTTGCACGTAGGGCCGAGGTCTATATTGCGCAAGGTTTTAATTCTTTAGATGGTGGTGCTTGCACAGCCTGTTGCGTAGCGTAGGTCAGCACCAGTCCGAATTTTCCGTTATAGCCGGGCTCACGGGATAACCAGGTAATAAGACATGCTGGTTTACCAGAAGGTGGGGTGTGAACATCATAACGAAGTAATTTCCCGAAGAGACGAGATTGTTGTTAAGGCTGTGCGCGAGGCTCATGAATAAGGCGTAATCATGTTTGCCGCCGCTTCGAATAATAGAGCCATTGAGCGTAAGAGAACTGCCTTTCTAGCGAATATCGTTGACCAGGTCATCAAGATCAGCTCGACTGATGGCTGGGGCTCAAAATCCTGATGGAATCCTGACAACAGCAAGAACGATGACAACTTCAGCGTTTTAGGAGAAACCGTAAGATCACCATGGCCAACGCATCTTAACCAAGGCAAGGAACAATGGAAGTCCGGGACGTCAATGGCAACACTTATTGCTGCAGGCCTTGCGTTACGGCTCTAGTTCTCGAGTTAACGACTCCAAAGTCTCAGACTATCACCAACAGTAAGATACTGTGGCGTTATGAAGGTATACGGGCTATCTTTGCAAAAATGGCATCGCCGAAGGACGGTTTTCGATTAGGTTGTACCATAAAAGCTATTCAACGAGGAGTAGAAATCATTGACATCTCTAGTAAGATCACTTTTGAGTTGCAATAATGTGGACTGTAGTTCGATTTTGTCGTTCTCAAATTCCCTCGAGACAGTCTCATAGCAGTAGCCTTCAGCTGAAGACCGTTATAAATTTGAGCATTACAACTACACTCAATGTCGATGTCTATGGTATAGGAAGTTAGTCTGATAAATGGGGAAAATCGAACACTTATATTTCAATCACAACTGTCATCGCCTGACCCCATTCATGCTCGCAACCTCTCTGGTTATTGTGACTTTCTAGTCAATTCTCCGTCTCTTTAATGGATTACCACATGTGCACCCAGCGCTCTCGGCCTGGTCTTCCCTCACATCTGCTGCAAAGTTTGAATCAAAGGCCCTTATGGCCTTCAAGGCCGTCTCAATGTGGGCAAACCTCAAAGTGGACCCCTCACCTGCTGCCAACGTAGCGGCGGTCCGCGCAATGTTCTTGATTTGCCTTCCGTTTAGATCCTCGTTCGCTATTCGCTCGAGAGACTTTGGGTTCAGCCACTCGAGGCTAGATCCTGGAGACGCCTTGCGTAGGAACATGTCCCACAAGTTCTTACGAGAGATAAGAGAAAGGGCGGGATACATGACGGCAAGGTGAATTCGAGACTTGAAGGCGTCGTCGAATGAGCCTATGCGATTTGTAGTGAGGAACATGATCCCTTGATAGTACTCTAGGATCCGCAGAAAGACTGATAACATGTTAGTCTATCTGGATTCTGGCGTTTAGCTATGGAGGAACAAGACCTGATACAAGACCATTCCTAACGAGATCGTTCGTCGTACGCTGTTCGAGAAAGACGTCTGCTTCATCAATGAGGATTATTGCATTCCATTTTTCCGCCAATCGAAGCGCTTTCCCCAGATCAAGCTCCACTGAGGACGGTGAGGTTCCAATATCACCGGCGCTTACTGTGTATAGAGGACGATTGCAAAATTCTGCAACGCTTTCTGTAATACTGTTAGCACGAAAGATATAGCCAAAGTTGTCCTTTTCCAGATCTTCTCATACCAGCAGTGAGTGATTTCCCAACACCTGGGATGCCATGAAGCAGAAAAATGAGACCTTTTCCCTTTCCTTTGATCACATCATCGAATGGAACTCCCAAACCCGTATGCACCTTGACAAGTGACAGTATGGTTTGCTTGTACAATCTATCCAGCATCAAGCTCTCAAATGCGGTCATGTTATACTCGACATCCTTTACCAAGTCCACACAGAAGAAGCACCATCTCTTTTCAACCAGAGAGAATCCAGGGATAACTTGGTTGCAAATCAAGTAATCTTCATCTTTGAGAGCCAAATGTTTTCCGTCCTCTGTCTCGATCATTCGAAGCGAAAGAAAGTCGGGTGCATGAGATGGCGCAGCCTCAAAGAAGCTTTTCCCATCAATCATAATCCGGCCCCCTATCTATTCAAATTAGCTTATTTAATGATCTTAATGTCTCTTCCTCACGCACCGTCATAGCTTGCAAAGGAAACTCGTCTTCTTCGCCCTCATATGTAACCCTTCTGTCGGCCCCTAGGGCCTCTGCGATACCATCGTATTCACGGTGGTGAATTCCATGTAAGCTGGTGTATTTCTTGCCCCGCTGAACCATCCTTTCGATGATGGACTTCTTGTCCGGATGATAATTGAGGGGCTTTGCAATCAGGTCTACCAATGGCTTGTAGCCATCGTACGACCGGATATTCTCTGAGTGAACGACATACCCGAAGTCTCTACCATCATATGATATGGCCTCTCCACTCAAATACCACCGGGATCGAAACAACGATTTAAATTGACTTATAGAGTAAATTTTGCAGACTCTTTCGACTTCGCCAACCTTCGTGTAGTAATAGTCTCCTGGTCGAAATACCATCCAGAGATTTACGAAATCAATGCTAGGTACGGAAAAAGGCACCTCGACGAAATTATAAAACGTACGAAGCTCGCTTTCTAACGTCCTGTACATGTAATTCAGAGCAAACATAAGGTGTTCAATGGCGGTGTGATCTTCGAGATTGCGACCATATTCTTGAAGCTCTGTGCGGTAGTAAAAGAAACATCGTACGTCATCACGCAAAATGATGGATTTGGTCTGAACATTGAGCTCCTTGTACTCTGGAACGACTGCCTTAAAAGCCTTTTTGAGGTGCGGTGAGCGAATTTCCAACTCTGTATGGTCGATTTCTTTTTCTTTGTCGTAAAACTTCGTCAACACTAATGCGGAATCAGGTGCCACATGATCTGGAGCGTCCAACTTTTTCCTAGATCCTACACTCAGGAGCACCTTCTCTCCCTTCCAATTATAACGAGACTCGAACGTCCTGAGCTCGCATTTCAGACCACCTTCATTTGGCGTCTCCTGGTCTACGGTGTCCTTTGGAAGCGGATAGAAAGCGTTGAAACCCTCATTTGTTCTAGAATCCATACCGGCGATCAACTGAGTGGAGATAGATGATCGGGAACGGACTATGCGGAGGACATATTATTTGCGWCACTGCTTTGAAGTTACAAGTRTGAACAAAGGCGCAAATCAAAGAAGACCAAAGTTGAGCCTCGTGATAGCATCCTCACGCAAGGAAAAAAGTGCCGAAAGGTGCAGACTCAAGGCTTTTCATGATTTCACACACGGCGGGCTATGTGGGCGTGGGGTCCGAATTTAGATCTTGAGGCGGAGCACGACGTGAGCGCCTACTTTTGCCTTCTTTTTTGGGCCAATGGCAGTGTCCCATTAAATTACATGGTTCTATGCACAAGAACGCAGTTGGATATGCATATTGATTCTAGTTTGAGAAAGCTTAGTCTACACTGAAAAACCTGGAGTGGCATTGCTAATGTCTGTCCCAATCCTTATTGGTCCGTTGCAGGTTTCAGTCCTGAGTAAGCAGAAGCAAAACTATTCTGTCAGAGTCTATTTATCGAAGTACTCGACGCTTGAACCGTATTCATTCTGCATTGAGGTATGATGGGGGTTTCCGCGATCTGCATGCTCTTTCACAGCCTCCAAGTTGTGATATGGCTGATCAAGCGTTATTTCTTGCTGCCAGCGCTGCAACATAAATCTCGATCCACCATTGGTTTGCTCACTCTCAAGTTTCTGGGTCATCACCTGCCGGCCTTCCTTGCCCTTGGTCCATTCGCGCTCTACAGGAATGTACTTCGAATCACCTTTAGCTTTTCCCACGGTGGACTTTTTCTGAACGCTTGTCAAATTCAAAATATGTGAGATGAACAAAGCTGTCGACAGCGGTACATACCACCTCCGCGTGAGACTTGTGACTTTCATCAGCCTTTGCTGTATTCAATGAGTCTATGACAGGCATTGCTTTTTTCGTCGGTAACTTGAATGCCTAGCGACGTGTGAGTAACCCGGGACTGGGGACACGGTGATACACTTACCGACTACCAGATGGGTTTGGGAAGCGATAGCTGAAACCGATGCTCATTCGACTATTATGCTGTTCTGTCTGCACTTCTGGAATGCCTTCCATCTCGAGGGAACAGGTTATGTCTTATACACAAATATAGTTGAAAAATCCTTTTGGGGATTTTGGAGGATCTTTTCATTTTGTAGCGAGCAGACCACCACAGGCACGGTACGATTACAGTCTAGCAAAGTTCGCTGGGGAGCGTCACGGACGGGATGGTTATGCTGACAGCAGTTGAGACAAAGCCTTCGTAGTGGTGTTTTTTGGTCAGGGCCCATTGAACGACCAATAAGCGTTTCGGTTGAATCATCGAGAGGGCCAGGTCAGACTCATTTCGAAACACACATTGCTCCGATCAACGTCACTAGTTTCGCAATGTGCTACTCATTCAAGGAACATTTGTCTTCCATTTCAGTCAGCAAATACAAGGCCATCTAGCAGGGACAATTGGGCCTTTTCGAGGACTATCTGTTCTCCAGTCGAGATTGGAGGATGACAGAAAGGCCCGCATAGGACTCAAAAGAGCTCACGCCAAATCTCCGTGTGGAGATGGGCATACGCACACTCTCCCCTGTTCTAGGCATAGGAGCAGTAGTCTTGTGGCATAAACTGCAAGGCCGTTCCCCAGGAACTTGTGAGCTTTTTGGAGGACCATTTGTCCTCTCGTCGCAATTGGGCGGTGGCTTGCCTAGTGCGTCGGCGTCGATCCGTGCATTAGCTGGACTTTTTGGTGCTAAAGGAGAACTTTTGTCGCTGCCAATCGACGCAACTCCACCCATAAGGCAGCCTTCAAATGGACATTTCCGRTGCATTCAACTTACCGAGGAGGCCTTTCTGATGAGAACTATTCTACGACTTTTGCGCAAATCCCGAATGGTCCTGAAATGGGCCTGACCTACCTGTCTGCCTTGAAACTGCCATAGTTGGCCATTTCCCCTCTCTCAGCTGCTCGGCAGCCTCAGATGATCCATGCATGAATTTGCACCTCGCCGTGTAATTCCCTCAACATGGATGAAATCGTTATCTGAGGTTCGCACACAGTACACAACCGAACATACTACCTATTACCAATAGATAGTTACTCAGAATGTGGCAAAACCACCATTCACAGACGACCTTCACATCGAACCCTAACTCAACTCTGTGGGGTGATGGCTCGGGCAACCAGAACTTTACCAACTATCCTGTGGATGCTCCATATCAGTATCCACAGACGCTGCCTCCTATCCTCGCCAGCTTGACACCCACTTTCTCGGAGGGAACGGCGGCGCCGGGTGAGCCTACGATACCCTCTTCTTCTGTTGACCAGAGAGTCCCACCACTATTACAGCAGAATTCAGAAACCAACAAGCCTCAGCGTTCAGAATCAAATAGCCAGCCAAGCAAAGTCCGAAGTCGGAAACGAGTCTCTCGAAATCCTCGATATTCACCATCTGATTGGGAGCGTCACCGCCCGGCCATTAAAGAGTTCTACATTATTCGTGACTTATCGCTTGAAGAGACGAGGGAGAATATGTCTGAAACTTATGATGGATTCAAGCCTTCGTTAGTCCTTGGAAAMTRCTTTACCGATATCTTGCTGATTGTCACGCAAGCATAAAGAAATACAAGGAGAAGCTCAAGGAATGGCGATTTGTGAAATATGTGCCAAGGGAAGTGGTTCAGTGGATGTTTCACAAATCTCAGCAAAGAAGTCGCCCAGACTCAGACCACCCGAAAGGCAAGGCCACACACTTTGAATACGGGGAAACCTTTCTCACGACAGAAGAGGTAAAAAGACGTTTCCAAAGGGCAAACTTTGATATGGGCGAGCGTTTTGATTTAGGTAAGGCCACCTTTGTCTTTCCCGCTCTCACTGACGAACCACATAGACGCACCCACACCAAAAGACGTCGTCTATAAAACACCTTGCGACACGGCTTCATCTCCACCCCCAACACGGGGTCCTGGCCAAAACAGTGGTACAGGCACAAGATGGACTCCCGTCCCGTCCCGACATAGACCTCAATTTCACTCTCTTCCGCCAACCTTCAACAACCACACATTGGCAGATTTCGAGACTATCGGGAGTCAGGCCCAAAAGTATGAGATCGAGGGAGAGACTGATATGGCCGAAGATATGTACCGTGAGGCGTTGGCTGGTTTCGAAAATATCCTCTCACCAACGCATGAGCACACCAACGCTCTAGCATATCAATTGGCTTCTTTTTATGCCAACTGTAATCGCATGGATGACGCTGATCAAGTGCTTAACTGGGTTATTGAAAGCCATGTTGGGCACTGGGGCTATGACCATGAGAACACCATGGAACAATTGCTTCACGTTTCAAGACTTTACAATGGTTGGTTCCGTAATGATGAAGCACTCTCACTTCTCTATCGGGTCCTTGATACCTGGGACGAACGGGCTTGGGGCAATGTGGATCATGAAACACCAATGCGTATAGGTGTGCCCCAGACTATGAAGTCCCCAAGAGCCATGCCGCGAAGAAATGTTCAACATCAAGGATCCAATCAAACATCGAGGGTATGGGCAAAAACTGATGATCCRTTGCGGGCCGATTATCAGCTCGGTCTTGTGAAAACAAGGCTTGCATCGGGCGATGACACAGCGGAAAATACCCTGCTTCTTCTAATCGACCAATGTGAAAGCCATCAGCAGATATTAAAYTTACAGATATTGCAAGCAAGGTGCACCCTCGTCAACCTCTATCGAAGGCAAGGATTTGACGAGAAATGCTCCCTTGCACTTGAGAAAGCCCGACAAGCGGTTGACAAGACTTTAACATCCAATGTCGAGAAGACTGAGCGTCTGCTAAAAGTCTGCACTGACGTTGGAATGCTTTATCTGCAGGTACAGGGTGACGAACCTGCCGAAGATATATTCCAAAGCATAGCAGCCGTGACAGAGGATGCCTTTGAAATGGACTGTTCACCAACCATCACAATTTTTATTCACATTGGCAAGATCTATCAGAATGAAAATAATTGGAACAAAGCCGAACCATGGTTCGAACGCGCTCTCGCAGCTTCAATGGCAGCCAATGAGTTGGATAGCCCATCAACAAAAGCGCTCGAAGCAGCTCTAGGAGATCGTCATTACTCTTCTACATCCGTAACAAGCAAGGGAAACATGACATTTTCCCTCGACGAACTACGGCGGATCAAAAYCATAATGTAAAGCATTAGTAGGCGCGAGCGTACTCAGATTAAAGATTCTTTACCAAATGCAAAGAGACTTCGGTCTCCCGACTAGTCACTTATATGAGTGAAAGAATCTCGAATCTGCTTGATGACCCCAACTCACATTTCCCCTCCTCTTGTTGGAGCGGGAAAACTAACCAATACTAAGCTCAGAATGTATATAATATACATAGACATAAGGGCCACTTCAAAGGCAGTACTCACCCAAGGGAGCAAAAGGTGCCCAAAACGAATGAGCAAAAGTACACAAATAGTAGCCTGAAATGGCTCCTTAGAGCTACAAACCCTTAAGCCGCCGGTCAATTAAGCTATCAGGTGTTACATCACCGCAATAACTTAAGCTAGGTATAGCCTAAAAGCCTGCTCTACCTATCTCACCCTTAGGACATGTCGAAAGTATCATCTCACTCACTCCACACCATCTACATTTCCTGTACTCACAAAACCCCAATCTGTCTGCCCACAGTCCCCCAAAATTGTTCATCTTTATAGCAAGCCCCTATTCAGGCAAACTTACCAACCACCTATCCGTTTACACCTCAMCACCAAGAACCTCACTGCCAGCACCAGCAATACATCACTGCCATTTACAAAAATCATCACTGCATCATACTATGGTATCTCCAGCTCTCATGAACATCTCTCCCGTTGCCGCGGCGGAACTATGGTACTATCATGTTATGAGTATGTTGTGGTTCAGCTTAAGTCCCCCCAAGATCCAGGCTTGCCACAGGGGGTGTTAGGCCCCATTCAAGCCCCCTAATGGTTCGCCTAGAAGCCATCCGCGCAAGTCCTAAGGCTAGATAGTATAGGTCTGCGTGGGGTTTAAAGATTTCGTAAGACGTGATAATAAGGTGTAGTAGATAGTTTAATGTAGTGATGATGTTTGCAAGTGTTAGTTATATATTGTCGGTGATAGGGAGGTGCTGGTAGCGAAGGAGGTGCTTGATGGTGGTGGTGAGGAGGTAAGTTAGGCTAATAGGTAGGTAGATGGTAAGTTCTCCTCAATAGGGGACTTCCGTAGACAAGTCGCTGCACCCCCTTTCCACGCTTCTTTCCCTTTAGAGAAGCAAGATCCTATCTATTTTGCAAGCAACGCTCCGGAGCTGTCGTTGGATTGAGTAGCGCGTCAGTAGTCGTAGGATGTTTATATGTATTGAATATTTCTAAGACCCCCTGCGATGACCTTCACAAACTTTTGATGGAGATGTGTTACTCATCTCACTCGATCACCCTACATCTAATCCCTTTCTTCCCCCTTTGTAGTCCATAATACATACCTATGTAAAGCGTATAACATCATTGCAACCATTTTGAAGCAACTCTTGGTAGCGATGTGTTACTCATCTTCCCCACCCCATCATTCCTACACCCACTTCACAATTCTCAATCGAATTCCCAATCAAGTTCTTCCTCTACGACTCAAACTCCTCCTCGTCATCCTCTGCATCTCCATTCTCTCCCCCTGCCCGTCCTCCTTCCTAAAACTCGCTCTCCTCCTCACAGCCGCCTCTCCTCTCTCCACAATCTCATCATCCTCCTCTTTCCTTTCCACATCCGCAGGACTAGGGACGACAGTCCCATCCACATCGACTTCTTCACCGAAATTCCCGCCAACACTTATCATAGTAAACGGGCTCGCGGTCGGCGCATCCAACGCTGCCAACTCCTCACTGGTGAAATATTTCGGCAGCAGGAAGATACGAACAGGGATAAGGAGGAGGATGATGATTGGGAAGCCTATCGCAGCGATCGTTTGCGTGATCGCGAAGGTGGCGCCGAAACCGATGAGTTCGAGGGCGACGAAGAACCAGATGGCTTGCTGTCGTTGAAGGCGCTTCAGTGGGTTAGAGCTGGGTGTAAGGTGTTTGTCGCGAGCCAGGTAGAGGATTTTGTTGGTGATACCGTTTGCTTGCAGTGCCTGGACTCCCATGACGAAGAAGAGGCCTGCAAGGACACCACGGGGAATGAGGTGTAAGACGATGAGTAAAGGGCCAGACATGGTGCCGAGGGTGAGGAGGCCTTGGGCAAGATTTGAGACACGCTGCTCCACGACGTGATCGACGATGCGGGTGGTGTGGCCTTTGGCATTGGGATCGGATTCGGTCTCGTCGTGGACTTGGCGGGTGACGCAAAGTGCGTTGGTGTGGAAGGGGGCTTGGGGAATGAGGCCGTTCGGGAAGGGAATGCCGAGAAGGCCGGCAATACCGGTTGTGAGGCCAAGAAGGAAGAGGTCCCAGTGGAAGCCTGCGGGTTTGCGTAGGGGAAATTCGGTGCCTTGGGCTATTAAGGAAGAGACTATGTGAGAGAGTCAGCGTGATTGCCGAGAAAGCAAAATAGGATCTGTTGATACAGGTTGCTCTTGGCTATAATCGGCTGAAGCCAACTTATGACATGATTTGGCACAATTAGAAAGAACAAAGACCTGTTTCATATACTGGAAGCTTAGAGATGATTGGTAGAGAAGAGAGTCGGGTATTGATGACTGCGGTGAGAGCAGATGGATCTGGGTGGACAATTTAGGAAGCACTCGTTACAGAGTGCTATCGAGACCCAACTGTAGCTCTTGCTAAGAAATATGTATATGGGAGAGCTTACCGTTGTGATCGAAGTAGAACAGGATGGTGAGGAGGATCGCGAAAGGTATGGCAATGAAGACATCTGCGACGTTGATGTCCCAGAAATGGATCAACCATCCACGATCCTGAGTCGGGAAGAAGGCCTTGCTCGTAGGGAGTGTTTCCAGTGGGACATCCTTCATGTGCCCAATATGAACGAATCCAGTGAAGAAAATGATAGTGAGTGGTGTGCCGTAGTCTTCAATGAACTTTCGTACGTATCGCTGGAACAGGTTGCTTTCACCAATTACACCGCATATATATCCAGACCCTAGGACGAGGAGCGAGACCATGATTGATAAGTAAGCTGCTGCTTCACCTGAARGTCCCCATTGACGGGTTAACACTTGGATGCCTTTCTGCAGGTAGATGAAAGCCACATAGAAGCCGAAGATGTCGCAGCTAAAACGAGTGACGTATGTGAGGCCATTACAGGCATTCGTGAATGCTAAAGCCCAGTGCATTACTAGGGACCATCTGCTTCAGTGTAAGTCTGGAGTTTCAGTCAGACATTAACGGAGCAGGAAACACACAGCCCGATCCAGCACAGGAAGGCAAAGTAATTCGTACCACGAGGTGTGATTATATCGTACACTGTGTAGGTGAAGACCGTAATAGGACCTGTTGTTATATCAGGCATGTCTCTAGATCGTTTCATATGTAAATCTTTATACCCGTGACTCCGACAATGACAAGTGGTTGTGCAGCAAAGACAGAGAATACTACAGAGCCAAGCACGGAGGCTAGAAGAACTTCATTGACCCCAAAGCTCATATTTGTCTTTGTAAACATATCCAGTGAGAAAGCGAGGGCTGGCAATATACTGAACTAGTCGTTAGTGGCGGCAACGTACCGCAAATGAAGGGCACGATGCAGACGATTGAGCGACAACTGCGAAAAAGCCATGTTGAGACGAAACTCTCAACAAGCCAACATATACCGAGTATTAATAAGACTTTAGTCTGATATCACAAAAGCGTTGCGCGGAAGGGGTAGCATGCATAATAATTTTGATACATCAACGGGCTCATACTTTGCCTACAACCAACGATCAGTATACAGATTCGAAAGCATCAAGGCGGAAAGGTGGGAAATGCACATGACATACAAAATACATGTAGACAGTGGCAGGAATGACACGGTAGTCCCAAGCATCTCGCCAGTCACTGCCATAGAATGGAGCTCTCCTTTTGACGTCATTGATCATGCCCCTGAAAAGGCGAATTCTCCACCATTTCTTCTTGGTGCTTGATGCATTTGTGGGAGCCTGAGAGACCTCTCTCGAAAGCGTCTCTTCACTGTCATGTTGGGGTTCAGAACGGGAGGGTGTGAATGGCAAGCGCGGCTGCCATGCCTTCTTTCGGTTGCTACTCCTCGATTGAGGAGTAGTGGGGTGAAGGTGGGGTCCGGACGGAATTCTGTATGGCGATCCCATGGTGATTGTCGGCAATTTAACGATCAATGCATTGAGGCATATGTTTACCAAGCAAGGCTCTCTCGGACAGCAAGATAGGAGGCAAGAGATATGAACAGGCACAGGGTAAGTTGTACAAAAGTAGGTATGATGGAGGAAGGGACCGGTTATCCGGCCATCGCATTTGCCACTTAGGATCCTTTGTTAGCGTCTAAAGTACCAAAGGAATTGGCTCCGATACTTCCATTGGCAATGAATACTTCTAGCGCAACGGCGTTGGCTAAATGCGCCTCTTGTTCGAGCGCTGATCTTCTTCACCTGCTAATGTGCCACAAGTTAATGGGCAATGCAGCTAGCTGGTGACAGTCTCCGGCATCTCTGATCATCATTTGCTGCGGTACTACTACACCGCTTTCGGACTGCAAATGGAACCGCACTGACTCTGCTCTGGACCCTAATCGTGACTGCCTAATATTGTACACCATACCACTTTCGGGGGCATTGATACATACCATTGGTTATTTTTACCTCGTGATATAGCTATTCAAGAAGTCACGGCAGAACTTTCCTCTGGAATTTAGAGAAGTTCAGTGTTAGGGTAGTTGAATATGCATGTGGAAAGTATTAGTGCGGGAAGAGTTGAGGGAAGATTAAGGTAGGACTTAGGGGTGACGCCGCCATGCTACCGGCTGCGTGGAGAACATGCATGATGGCGATGGTTGACGCTTGGCGCACAATACCTACGCACGAGGCTTGCCGCCATTCAGCAGGTTGGGCCGCGCAATGCATTGAGGGCAAACCGGGAATACTGGTAGTAACGGGGTGTGCATATGCTAATGCTCATGATACAGACTTGCACAGGAGCAAATTCGCTAAGAGAAGGATGATTTTTCTCTGCGGTTACAGAAATACAAAATATATGCATTCAATAGTTGTTGCGAGGTATAGCCGCAGACGCAGAATTTAATGGATGATGTTGGTAGGTATTTTGGGCATGCTGACGAACCATATGGTAGGGGTATGATAGGGTAGGGCGGGCACGCAGGGTGTTTGTTCAGGTACCCTTCCCCCCCTAACCCCCCCCTAAAACCCTCCCAAAAAAGATAAGGTAAGGTTTCGATGACATCATCATGACCTCTGAATATCTTGGCGCTGACTCGTGTAAACGGCAACAGAGGAGTGGTGCAAAGCCGTCTTTCTGGTCTCGAACGCAGGCCTCAGCCATACAGCAGCATGTATTTGAATTAAAATCCACGCGGGAACCACTTAAGCCCTTCGTTGTCTAGGATAAGGCATCTCGAGGCGCAACAACCAGGGCACGTCCCAAGCTATCCTCGTCCAATCGCGAAAAGTGATCGACATCCTCAGTGCCTGAATCCGATACCTCCGATGCGAAGAGTTGCCCACGAAAGAGATGCTATTATTAAGCTCGTACTCGTTGCGCCAAAAGTCTAGACACTACAAAATAAAAGCCTCCGGTTACGCTCCTGTTCAAGGGTTGGTCACGGACGCTCTGTTCGCCCATCATCTCTATGACATCCAATCAGAGCCCTTCTGGCTCTTCAGAGGAGGGGGACTATGAAGATGACGCGGCCATACCAGAAGCGCAATGGCAGTCACCACAACGCAATTCAACCGAAATAGCAAATCCAATGCCTGATGGTGCGCCCTCTTCGACACAGTCTGCAAGACCTACTGTCCCAATGCAAAAGCGAAGGCGCGTGACCAGAGCTTGTGATGAGTGCAGGCGCAAGAAAATCAAGTGCGACGGCAAACAGCCTTGTACACATTGCACCGTTTACAGTTACGGTCAGTCAAACATCATACTTGCATTCAAACTTTTTGACTGTCATTGGAAACTCATTTGGGCCGTTGCTGACCCTTTGCCGGTTTTCAGAATGTACCTACGATCAGCCTTCAAATAGAAGGCGCAATCCTGCTCCCCAGTATGTCGAGGCCTTAGAAAATCGACTTCGGCGAGCCGAAGATCTTTTGAAAACCGTCTTTCCAGATGTGGATTTGGGTGACCCGAATCTGGACCTTGGAGCTTCTCAACGCATGCACTCCAATGTCAAGAATGAGCCGCAACCTTCTGTCCAGCAGCGGCCATGGGTACCTCTTGAGAAGAATCAACAGGGCCATGAAGGAGATAAGGATTCAATGTTGGAGTCCATGGTTGCAAATACGGGATCGCTGGATCTTGACGATGAGGGTCATTGGGATTTTCATGGTCATTCGTCAGGTCGTGTATTCTTACGGAGAATGCGTGAGCAATTCGGTGCTTTGGTTGGTAAGGAAAACCCAGGCAATATGCCATTTAAGAATTATAAAAGCATAAAACCGCTTGACTCGCCCAAGGCTCCAGGCGAGTCTCCCATCGATCGCAATCTACCAATCACACATGAATTACCCGACAAGCATTGTGCACATCTCCTCTGTAAGAACGCGTTGGACGACGCAGGCGCTCTGCTACGTCTCGAACATCGTCCAACATTCCTACTAATGTTCGATCGCGTATACGATACCCCAGTGGAGGAGTTCGGAGACGAAGAGATTCGATTTGTGCCGTTGCTGTATTCTGTAATCGCCCTGGGTACTCTATTCGCGAAGGCAGAGGAGAGTCAATTACAGAAAAATGGGTACGATTCTGCAATTGATCAAGGGTGGGCGAGGACGCATTTATGTTCGGGATTATATGCTGATTAGCTCTCAGTTACCGCTGGTTCAGCATCGCCCGTCAATTGGTCGATCTAACTGACTGTCGAGATTTGACATCGCTGCAGACTATAATTTACATGATCCTCTTTCTACAGTCTTCAGCACGCCTCAGCACCTGCTACTCCTACATCGGCATTACCTTGAGGTCTGCCATCCGCATGGGTCTGCACCGTTCAGTCTCAAATTCTTTCAATCCTATCGAGAGAGAACTCCGGAAGCGCATGTTTTGGATAATACGAAAGTTGGACATTTACGTCGGCGCGTTGCTTGGCCTGCCACAAATGCTGAGTAACGATGACATAGACCAAGAAATGCCAATAGAAGTGGACGATGAATACATCACTGCTGATGGAATCCTCCCGATGCCCCCCGGGAAATTGTCGATTTTCGTTGCATTCAATGCTCACACTCGTTTGGTAGAGATTCTGGTCAAGACCGTGAGATATGTTTATCCAATCAAAGAAAGCAACCCACTACGCTCAAAGGGTTCTCAGTCTTATGTCGTAAGCCATTCGAAGATCCGGGAAATCGAGCAAGACTTGCAGTCTTGGATGGAGGCACTACCCGTACCTTTCAGACCGGGTGAAGAGACGTCACCCGAGTTCACAAGGCAAGTTCTGCATCTCCAACACAAGACGCTCTTTAGTAATTTCTCACCAGGATACGTCACATCCTACGAATGGCATATGCTCATATTCAAATGTTCCTCTATCGGCCTTTTCTTCATTACGCTTCTCCTTCAATCCAGGCCAAAATGGTGGACAAGCGCTCTTACGCTTGTGCTGCAGCCTGTGTGAGCGTCTCTCGTAATATAATACACTTGACTAGCGAAATGAAAAGAAGAGGACTACTTATGGGCTCATACTGGTTCTATATGTACACCACTTTCTTCGCTATCATAGCGCTACTATTCTATGTGCTCGAAAATCCTCACAGTCCGAGCGTCGAAGACCTCCTGAAAGACGCATTCGAGGGAAAGGACACTTTGGCTTCACTCGCAGGCAGGAGTCTAGCAGCTGATAGGTGCTCAAGGACGTTGAATGTAAACAAGCACGCAATTTTGGGGACTATTGCATTCCTTGCTAACATGTCATCAGGATCTCTTCGAGCAAGTACCTGAGAAGTTGCAAGATATCCGAAATACTACGTCCAACAAGAGGCGGCAGGCAGCAGCCCAGCTACCTATAGCACAGACGCGTACGTTCCAAAGTGCTCCAGACGTCACCGTGAGGGCAGTGTCGAACAGCAATGTCAACCCCATGCGCCGAGCAAGCACGTCTCCAACTAACCAAGAGTCTTGGAGACGAGCGCCGCCCCAGCAAGAAAGCTCAGCTCTTCGCCATCAAGTTGTCGGCATGGACTCACCATATCGGAGGAGTTCACAAGATACCTACAGCGCCTCAACTTCCAATAGCGCGGAGATGCAGACAACGAACAGCCCGAACAGCTCCATACTTTCCACTTCAAGTCAAGCCCCCTATGGGATGCAGCCGTTCTCTGGACAAGCTGTCCCTGATCTTACGGCTATGATGTTTCCCTCAGCAGACCCTTTCGCATATCCCAATCAACCCATGACCACGCTTGAAAATAGGCATTTCATCAAGCAAGAGAATCCGATGGATMCTAATGCATATACTTTAGCGTCAACTACCAGCTCTTCCTATGATACTTTGCATCCTCAAATGTTTGGTGCAAYCCCAGCTTATACGATGCAAGGACAACAGCCCAATTTTGGTATGCAGGACATGAACCTCCAGATGGGTATGAGCAATGCCGACTCTGCAGCAACTACAATGTCCATGCAGAATAACGACGCCAGTGGATGGCCGAGAGGCTCGGGAGGTACTCCTGGTGTCAACCTTGATCAGCTGTTTGGGGAAGATTGGGGCGGATGGATGAACCAGGGTTACAGGCAATAATGACCGTTGTTGGGCAACCGCAATAAMATTTCGAAYGATCACGACCTTATTATTTTTGGCACGGATGGCTAACGGAATTGCTTCTCTTCTGTATATAGACAGCTTGGCGTTACTGGTGGTGGTATTTTGAATGAGCCACTAGGTACGCGTCATTAGGGGACATTGGTGATTTGAACAGGCTTGGTTTAAAATGCGCATGGGAGGGCAGACTTTCGGCAAAAAGTGTTCAAGTGTATTATYAGTGTTCAGCAGGAGCGCTACTTTTCAGCAGAAACACATAGTAATTCTAACTCGCAATAGTATTCGAGTAATATAATGTTGTCAACATTGACTTCCAATCGACGCAAAACTCTTGGTGTTGGRGCAGGCACGTAAGATACCAGCGAACACTGGAAGTGACAGATCAGCGGGGTAGAAAGGAGGAAAAGCACGGTCCAGATGATGCTTTTCCTGTTCAATGATCCTTATTGAGAAACTTCTGTAAACCGAATTCAGGGACGTGGAGCCGCGTAAGTCACCCTTTGCGCATTCTAGACCAATTTCTATCGCGTTTCCAAGAGGGTAGACTAACCACACTTTTCAGGCGTCGGTCTCAAAGCCACCAGATCGTCCGTCTGAATTCAGGAGAAAGCCGAGAGGAGATGGTGCTGATCACGGTGCTACGGAAGTTTTGATTACTTGGGAGGTGCTAGGAATAGATTGGCAAAGAGCGGGCTAAGGCACTAAAGGAGAGGAGAGGAAGTCTGGGCTTGCAGACCATTCTCTGGGCACTGGGCACTGGGCATAGGGCACCTAGAGGGGAACAAAGAAGGGCGCAATAACGAAGGGGGCTGTGCTGCGGTCGTAAATTTGTCGCCAAGAAGCTCCGCGCTTGGTACTGGCTTGGCGCAAAATCCCGCCCTCTCATACAATTTTCGTTCCTTCTTCTAACACCCTCGCACTTTCACAATACATGATCCGGTCTTGTTTTATCAACATCAACCCTTTAATTCCTTTCGATCCGCGAGGTATTCTTTAAAGTGCGATCATCCATCAGATACTCGTTCAGAGACCATATTCGACCTTCTTGGCGGCTTTCTTGTCGTTCTTGGCGTCACAATGTCCCAAGAGGGCCAAAATCCTGGGCATCTTCCCCCACAAGATCCATCCTTACAGCAACAACAACAACCGCCAAGCGCTGGACAACAACTCCAGAGCAGCGCTGCTCCCACTGAATTCCAGTGTCAGTGGGTGGGATGTGGTGAGCGCGCAGCCAATGCTGAGCAGCTCTATGTGCGTCTGCCCCGACGATACCCGTGGTAAGGACTCGAACTGACCATACCCCACAGGACCATGTCTGCGAAGTTCACATTGGTCGCAAGAGCACCAACAACCTTAACTTGACTTGCGCATGGGGTAACTGTCGTGTCACTGTCGTCAAGCGTGATCATATCACCTCGCACATTCGTGTTCACGTACCACTGAAGCCGCATCGATGCGAGTTTTGCGGTAAGGCCTTCAAGAGGCCTCAAGATCTCAAGAAGCATGTCAAGACCCATGCGGACGACTCAGTCTTCAATCAGAATCCCGCCGCTGGCTCCTCCAGCCGTGGTCCACAGAATGGTCACCAGAATGGGCCATACAATGCTGCGGCGCAAAACAAACGTGAGTACAATCTACTAGAGCAGACTTGTTATCCTGAGGAGACTCCCTCATCCTGACATACTTTAAACAGTCACTGACTTGCAATCTCTCGCTTCTACAGCGCAAAACTTCTACCCTGAGCATCATCAGCCATTACATTCTAATATGCCAATGAGCTACCCTCAACACCAGCCTCAAAATGGCTCTGCACAATACTACACGCCCAGCTCATCATATTCATACGGCAACGTATCTTACGTCCAACAAGGAGCGGACACTAATAACCTTCCTTCGCTTGAGTCTCACAAGCAAGGGCTTCAGTCCATCCGAGATTTGGTAATGGATGTACGTGCTGGTGCCTTCGACGCAAGGTCGTACGCTGAAGTCGGTCCTCGCTTGTCTGCAATTCAGAACACCGGGCTTCCGTTCCTTGGAGGCGGTATGGGCGAGTACGAGTCTGGTGGAGGAAGCCCCGGAGCTGGAGTCTATGCACCAACCGCTCATTACGCATTACCGATTCCCAACCTCAGAACCAAAGACGACCTTGTCGAAGCTGATCAGGTCTTCCAAGCCATGCAGACGACTATCTACGAGAACCCTAATAACATGGCTGCCGCAGGTGTTGGTCAGCCCGGCGCTCAGCTTATTGCGGCTATGGGTCAGCGTCCAAGCCATTCTCCACCAGGCGTGCAATTACCATCTGCTCACTATAGGAATGCAGCCGGTACATCTCAGCAGTCCAATCACAGCGCTACCCCAGATCTGTCGCCTCCTTCAAGTGCACATTCACACACATCGGGCAACTCACCACCTTCAGTGCATGGCCAAAATATGTCACCGACCACACCTGGCGCAATGTACCCAACCCTGCCAGGGGCAGACACAACCGCCAATGGCTACGGGTCATCATCGAACATGGCGCCCACATCGACTCTCGGATCCCAATTCGAGAACCAGCCCCGCCGTCGCTACAGTGGTGGCAGACTCCAGAAAGCCCAGCCTCTAGAACGTACTCCTAAGCGCGAAGATATGGACACAAGTGAAGACTATCCAGCCAAGTTAAAGAATGTCGCTGTATCCAGTTCATCCTCCGAGGCTGACTCCGTCGTCAAACCTCAGAACCGTCGCATGGTCGATTTCTCCTCTTCCAACCTCGACCCTGCGCTTGGGGGCACGGCATCCCCATCATCAGGCGAGATGGACGAAGGGGCCATCAAGGCTAATGAAACGTGGGTTGGCAATGCCCGGACTATCGAGGCACTGAGGACATGGATTAAACAAAGGTTGGAGAATCATGAGTATGAGAGCGAGGGAGAGGGACAGGAGAGGGACGGGAAGGAGGGAACTCCGAGTCTGTATCCTGTGCTCGCTACGTAATGTGATGTCCTGAACGAAGATCATGGGATTGCAAGGGGAAATGGTATGGATGGTGGTTTCGTTTCGTTTCAACTTTAATCGATATGACGGACGGAAAGGGTAAATGAAAGAGTACTTAGTTAGTTATTATGAGGCGTTATAGGTCGACTCATTCGGGTCTGGTTTGGTGGCCTTTTCCTGTTCCTTTTTCCTTTTCTTGAACCGTCAAGCTTCTTCGTTTTCAGAAAGGCAGTAGGCYCCGTTTTTCAGGATGGGAGATATCAAATATCAGATTTATAAGAAAATCGTTGTATGAATTGCATTTCCTATTTCTGCCTGCTTGCCCTTTCGACATCCATCCTTCTTTCAAACCTTCAAATTCGATTCGTTTCCTTGAATTTAAAAACCCCATCCATGCTTCTAGATAGATTAGCTCATTGTAATGTCAAAACACCCCCTTTTTTTCCTCTTTTCTTTTGTGGGACATCTAATTCGCCCTTTCGACAGCACCATTGTTTAAACCTCCTTTTTCTTGAAATAATTATTCTTCAACCCCTCCCCAACCAAAGCTCTTTCATGATTCACCTCCAACTGCTATCATTTTGTAAGAGAATAGAGCATAAGTCATGCATATAACAGGAATATTTAAGCCGGGTTCAACACTTATGAAGCTCCTCTAAAACAGCAATTTCCCATCTCGAAGAAGTTTTCTGGCCAGTAAGCCWATTTCCGTAGGAGAATGGAGCATAAGTCATGCATGGAACGGGAATATTCAAGTATGGTTCAATACTTATCAAGCTCCTCTGAAGCAACAAATTTCTTATGACTGATATTTTAAGTACGAAAACGATATAATAAAAAGTTAGGAACTTCTAAAGCTAAAATTTCAAAGGTAACATTAGGATCGACTTATCAGATGTTAGTTCTATATGCATGACTTAAGGTATGCCCCATTCTCTTACTAGAGGGATTATTTCAGTGGGGGCTTTTTTCAGTCTGATGAGTTAGGGTTAGGTATGATGATGTCGGAAGTATGAGTGGTGTTATATTTAATCTATAGTAATTCCTATTACTCTGTACTCGCAGAAGCGGATCTGTTTCCCGTTCAAGCGAGAATATATATCTACAGCAACGAAACGAGCGAGGTCTCTTGTCGCCCGCTACCTAGTCGTAAGCCCGCCCATCCTCACCCTTCGAAGACGCCATGATTCAATTCAACGCCAAAATCCTTAGCGATTTTCTTCATCTGCAACTCCATATCATCCTCCATCCCTCCCCCTCCAAAAAGCTGCTTAATCTTCGACGCCCAAAAATATAAATCGCTACTAAACAGGACGAATTTGAAAAGTAAGTGACGTCCGAAATTGCGAGCTTTCTCTCGATAACTCAGATCTGGGCTGTCTACTAGACTTCTTGATGCCCAGTTTCCCATAATTTTTATCCTGTTGACGGGGGAGCCGAGGTATTGATTGTTTCCTTGCACGATGCGTAGGTTGCGGCCGATGAAGATGAGTTCGCGGGGCCACTTGGTCTCGTCGCCGAGGATTTCGCGGATGCCTTTGCGCATTTTTTGTTGCATTTCGTATGCGCGTTCGGCGGCTTCTTTGCCCTGGAGGCCGTGGCGTATCGATGCTGCTGTGCTTTTGTTTCCGCCTTCTGTTTTGTTATTTCGTTAGTGGTGAGGTGTTTCAATTGGGAAGTGAAGAATGCGCGTACCGTAGGGCCGCATTAACGTTGCGGACGCGAACTGGGGGCAGGTATCAGTAAGAATTCATCACGGAGCTGTGGGAGTGTAGCAACGATTGAGAAATGTGTAGCGTGAGGATAAGAGCGATGTGTTCGCTGAATTCTGGTTGGGCTCGAGTTGTGTTCATGGTTAGGAGGGGGCGATATCAATGAATGCTTACAATGTCGGGATTATTAATGCCCCAGCTCTCAACAATCTCACCGGCGGTCTTATTGTCAAACGTCATCAAGCTCGTCCAAAACAGGCTGTATTGATGCCGGAATTCTGGCTTCATGTGAACGTACAAGCCATGGTCGATAAGCACAAGCTCCGGCTTGCCGGAGGGCAAGCGTCGTATAAAGATATTACCTGGGTGTGGGTCCGCGTGAATGTCTCCAAAAACGTAAATCTGGGCAGAGAAGAGATCTATCATCTCGGTCATGACGGCTTTCAGTGACAGACCGAGGCCGCCAGTGTCATCTGGGCCTTTCCACCAATCCCGGTTGGGCTTCAGCTTCTCGTCAGGAAGGTTAGTGCGTACTATATCAGCTACTTCTTCCTGCCTAGGAGGGGCGAGTGGAGCACCGCCGCAACCAGGGCTACCCTGTCTCCAACCACCTTTCCAAGGCTTTGTCAGATGTTCTTTATCCCATAGTCTCACACCCTCGATCCATTCGGCAGTCATAACTCGCTTTGAGCTCAGTTCGCGATAAACCTTGGGTATATAGATTCGACCACGTAATCGAGATTCTCCGGCTACCTCTTTCGCCATTCGCTCAGCATTATCCGCTTCATTCACAAAATCTGTTTCCAGCAATAGTCGTTCGGTAATGAAGGGCACTAGACTGTATAAAGGTAAATCAAACCAGGCCGTATATATGCGTGTAACAACTCTGAAAGGCACGAAATCCGTTAGCATTTGATGGCAATTTCCAGGGTTCAAGATGATTACTTAAAAGCCCACAGATCCCACCCAACCTGTTGGGCAATCTCTCGTTTCTGTACCTTTACAGCGACCTCATTACCGTCAGGCAGGCGTGCCCAGTGTACTTGAGCCACACTAGCGCTGGCTCTTGCAGTCCTTTCCATGACTCCCTTATTCGGGTCTCCAGTGAAGCTGACCCCGAAAACCTCCTCTGGAGATTTGCCAAAGTCTTCTCTGATGACCTGCTCGACGTCTTTCCAATCATTCTGCGGGGCGTCATCGAACATCTTCGCAA
Organism: Cladonia macilenta KoLRI003786; assembly: GCA_000444155.1. NCBI lineage: Eukaryota > Fungi > Ascomycota > Lecanoromycetes > Lecanorales > Cladoniaceae > Cladonia > Cladonia macilenta. Next base: position 548,739 of record KE598623.1, read on the forward strand.
ACATCTTCTGAAATTCTGGGGGTAGCACTGCCGACTGCATGGCAATTGCCTGACCGATTTTGAGGTACAGACCGCCGTTTGCTTGGAGCAAGTTGGCTAGACGCTCTGCATTTCGAGCATGGACTGCAGTTATGGAGGGGGCAAAGGGAGGATGAGGACGGAAGTTGATCTTGTAATCCAAGGCGACAACCAGCCCTAGACCAAAGGTGCGAGCACTGCGGGTTATGGAAGAAGCATAGTATTGCCTGTCGATGGCCCACCCGACACCGGTGCCGAGGGCGAGGTACAGGAGTCGTCGAGCCCATTTTCGAGTTCGATGATATGTTTTAGGTGGTCTTGCTTTGCCAAGGGAGCTTGGTGAAGGAGGCACAAATGGTTGAAATTGCTGGGTTTGGAGAGTTCTTCTCTTAGGCAACTTTGGTACAGTCAATCCTCGTCTTTCGGGTGGAATGATATCTCGGATTGATCTCCTGATGCAACGTGGACATAGCCCAAGGGCAGGATTGATCATCTCACTGGCAAGGACTATGTCCAAGAGTAAGAAGCCGTAGCCGCATTTGAATGTGTTTCTCGTCTCAAGGTGACATCTTACATCTTGATGACGGGATGGCTTCCGCAGCAGCCCACTAGGTATCTTACTATCTGCGGGTGAAGACAACCCCCGAAAGAGCCCCAAGCAGTGAGCCCTGAACCCTGAACCCTGAACCCTGAGCCCCACTACTTCCGGCCTATCTCTACGGTCGCCCGCAGTGGCATCGGCTGTTCCTGGCAGATTTCGATACGAATAGACTCGCTCGCAAGAAGAATGGCCAATCTAAAATCTACCAGCATAATCTGTTGCTCTCCCTTTCATCAACCTTGTCTTTACTCTAATCTTGTCTTCTCTTTCAATTGCTTCATAAGGTTGCAATCTTCACCCTTTGTTTCATTCAATCGTTTCGTTCATTTTCTTCACACTGTCGCTTACTTGAAACATAGTAGACCTCCTGGGCCTCACCAGGAGTTTCGTTGGCCAGTCGTTCGGGCGCCCACACTAGGAAAATAGGCCCGGAGCTTGAACCAAGGAAACACCGGTCACTGCGGCCAACCTCCATATCAGGGAACTACCAAGAAACCCACCTCCACCTCCCTCTCCCCACGCAATCCAACTTTCATGCCGCCTGTTTTGAACTACTACCACATTTGATTGCGACACAAAGCCACCATGTATGAGTGCGCTGACATGACACCTTAATACCTATCGTCAATGCGCTCGCAAATACGTCGGCTGGGCTCCAACGGCCCACAACGACACCCAATCGCTACAAAGTGCAGGCACAACTCACAGCTCTGATAGGACTCCCGGCGAGGCCCACTTCTTTGAATTCTCCCATTCTACTAGGACCGTTATCATAATGTTACGCCCAGCTACACCTCTGACTGTCCTTTTCTTTGTCGCCTTCGTCTTTCTAATCCTCTCAACCATTTCGACGCCCATCATTAAAGGCATACCGCTCGGCTCATACCAAGGAGTCAAATTTGGCGTCTTTGGGTACTGTAAAGCAAATGGAGCTTGTACAAAGGAGGAAATAGGATATTCCGTTGGTACGTAGACCCTCAAAACGTAGGGGGCGGCGAGGGAAGCAATTCGAAGTACATGTTGTTAAGGATCTAGCATGGTCTCGCAYGCCTTACGAAATATACATGGGTTGTTCTACAGGATCTATGCTAATCTCAATGCTCTCTAGACTCAGATACCCTCTTTGGAAACAGCAATGATCAATCGGACTTTTCGCTGCCGTCCACTACTCGTTCTGATCTTTCTGCTATTCTTATCGTTCACCCGGTAGCGGCACTACTTACACTAATATGTCTCATACTTGCTGCGACATCCCATTTGCACTCGCCGTCACATTCACCTCGATATCTTTTGGCTCTAATCATCCTTTCGGTGCCAACATTTCTGATCACACTTCTGGCTTTCTTGGTGGACATTCTACTCTTCTTTCCCCATATGGCATGGGGAGGATGGATCGTTCTGGCGTCAACCATTCTCATTTTGGCTAGTAGCATTGTCACTTGCGCAATGAGAAGGACATTGGTGAGCAGGAAAGCTCGAAAGAAGAGGATAGCAGAAAACGCAGAGATGAACGGAGAGAACTTCTATGCAAGTCAAAACGCGCCGCCGGCCATGTCGTTCGCTCGTGCAGAGTCTCCACCTCCCCTGCCCCCCCAAGCAACAATGAGTGGAGGCTTGGCTTCAGATAAGCTTCCGAAATTTGCTACTTTTGAGGAGGCGAACGGAGGTGACGAGGACCGAATACCTCTTAATACCCGAACACCATCTAATAAAAGTATGCCTAATGGTCGGGGAGGATACGCTCAGGACGGTTTGGATCGATACGGTGGCCCTGGGAGAGGAGGTCCCCAAGGCCTGCGAGGGGGGCGGGGCGGTTATAATGTCCCTAGAGACGAGTATGGTAACCCTTTACCACCGTCCAATGCTTTCGGTCCAGGACCACCAGGCGGGATAAGAAGAGACCAATCAGAACCACCAAGGATGAGGCGCCAATATTCTGACGAGACAATGAATTCTCAAGGGTCTCGGGGAAGGGGCAGGGGAGGTTTTGGGCCGCCCAGAGGATATGGCAGAGGAGGTCCTGGCTACGGACCTGGAAGAGGTGGCTATGGAAGGGGGGGAATACCCATGGGAGCAATGGCTGCTGGCGCTGGTGCAGGCATGATGGCGGGAGAATGGAGACAAGGCCAAGATCGACCACCACCTGGATATGGTAATGGCTACCCCCCGCAAGGTCGGCCTGGTCAGTACGATGGTCCGGGACCTGCGGGCTACGGTAGAAGTCCTTCAGCCCCAGGCTATGGCAGACGGCCTTCACCAGGCCCACCCTCAGCACCGGGATATGGTAGACAACCATCGCCGGGACCACCTTCAGCGCCTGGGGCTTATGGTAGACGACCATCACCGGGACCACCATCAGCGCCTGGAGCTTATGGTAGAAGACCTTCGCCTGGGCCACCATCAGCACCTGGAGGCTATGGGTATGCAATTGGGGACCCTCAAGGACAGCCAGCACAACCGTATCGAGGGGAGCCTTCTCCTCTACTACCTCTGCCCATCACTGGTCAACACGAGGTGATAGGGCAAGCCGTGGAAATGGATGCTAGGCACGGTAGCCCTCCACTGCAGTCACCGAACTTCCCTCCACCCATGCAATTACGCGACAGTGATAGCGATGTCCAAGGACTTGTCGGTCTTCAGCAGCAAAATCAACCTAGAGACTCCGAAGCCAGTGTCTATAGCTCCCAAGAGTAAGTCAAAGACTTAGGTCCTCCCATGCCACTCTGCTGACTTTTGTACAGACCATACGTCCCACCCCGCGCTGCATGGGCCGGCAACGTAACTCGCGGTGTCACCCCACCTCCCAACACTGTCACCATCGATCCAGTCGAGCTGCCCACACAAACCTCGCAAACAGTCCGCAAACACAAGCCGCGCTCGTCTTCTCTCCCCCAGAATCAACCTGCTGGCCACACCCGCAACCAATCTTCAGGAAATTATTACGAAGACGTAGACCCGCGTTTCGCTCCCTCCTCCGAATCTCCAGCCCAAAACCCTAGTACTAGCGCAGTCCCATCCTCCCTCACACCTGGCTACGCCGTCATCCCCGCCCACCAAAACATCCACCAACCCATCCAACCTACCATCGAACATGTTGACCCCAACTCCTCTTATGAATCGATTCAAGACGGACAACGAAGTCCGGCGAGCGATAACAGCCATATGACGTCGATTAGTCAGCGGGGCGTGAATCCGAACTGGCAACCAGGACCGGAGACATACCGTGGACAGACGAATCTAGGTGTGCCGCCAAGACGGAGGTCGGGACAGCAGCAGCAGCAAGCGCAGCAGCAACGGGATATCCTGTTGCAATCGAACCCTGATTTCGAACTTGGCGCTCGGGGCCCCAGTGCAAGTGGTGGAAGAATTCCACCCCATATGACGCAGGGGCAGGCTTTTTGAGCCTAGCCCGGCCCAAAAGAATTGAAGTGGTAATGGTCCGTTATAATATTTTTCTGATCCGATATGTTTCGCACCGTGTGCATACGGAGCGTGTGTATAAATCGCACCCATTCGCGCACTTTGACAATTGCATTTCCATGGTGCACTAGGCGCATAATCTTACAATTCTTCAATGTAGATGCACGGTTTCTTTGGTTTTCTGTACATATTATAGTCCAGGAATGGAACATCGTCGGGGCTGGAGTGAAGAGAGTTAGGCGAAGAACCGGCGGTGAATCCAATGATCTGCCTCAAGTGGATGGATGTAATTAGTAGGGAGTATTATAACGGCAATTATATATTGTTTAAAAAGTACGGAATGATCCAATGACAGGGCCATTTGCACTAGTCCACTTATCAGTTATCCAGATCAAGTCATTTGAAAATTCTCATGAAAGGATTATGGACGCAAGACTTTCTGTCTTGAATAAATATTTGTTAACGGGCCCGCTGGGCCTGGGAAACATATTATACAGGATCTATACAATTCGCTTCTTGGTGAACAACATCCAAACGCCGTCGCAGATGCAGTATAACAGCCCCAGCAACTATGCAGCAATCAGCCCGCAATGAGAACCCAAAGAAGGAAGAAGATCTAGCACACACACAGGCGTTAGCTGAGATGTATTTATCAGCGATTCTGTGTGTGGAGCTTATTATCTTACCATAAGCACGCCAAACATCTTCGCTACTAACCACCTGTTACCGGATACCCTGGACCAGTATTTCATGAGTTCTCGTTGAGCGCCTTGGACGTTGTCGACTACGTCGTCGGTATTGGCGTCTATGCGTTGGATTTGTTCACTTTGGGTTGATGCGGTGTTAGATGGATGGGGTGTTTAGGGGGGGGGGGTGGGGGATTGGACGTACCCTTGCTCAGAGACCATGGCTGCTAATTGGCCAAACACACCGCCTAGTTCGTTGATAGTACGTTCAATCATGTCTATGGCTTCGCCTCGCATGTTTATGTAGGTGTTTGTTGGCTGGGCTTCTTCCATCATTAATAATTGCTGGTCAGACTGAGGCCCGCTTTGCATGAGTGTAAAAGTCGAGGAAGGATCGAGGTTTAATATGTCGTGATTCGGGTTCTGGTAGCCGGGTTGTGGCGTTCCTGACTTGGTGGGAGTGTGATATAGTGGTGATGCGGATTGTTGAGGATGCAGTGGTGGTTGTGTGTGAGCGGAGACTGAGGAGACGAAGTTTTCCGTGCGTGATCTTGAGGCTTGGAGGTTCTTGGTCCTGACTTCGAGTACTTCTTTGAAGTTTGTGCCTACGTCGGCTAGCTTGCCTTGTAACAGAACCACGACCTGTATATATTTATCAGCATCATTGCCCTGAAGACCTGAGAGCCTTCGTACATTCTTGTTATGCTCTCCTTCCTGCTCTGCTCCACCTCGCGAAGCTTGAGATTGTTGTGACTTGGATAATGACTGCAGCGAGGATATTTGGGAGTTCAGCGACGAGAGATCTTGCTTTATAACGTATGTAAGTTCGTTTATTTCAACCGGCCGATCATCGAACAATGTTTTCCTTCTCGCTACTATAGTGGAGTATCTTTGTTAGCCAACATATCGGAGTTGCTAGAGACGGCATCTGCGCCAGCTAGGATGGCAGATCTTGAGCCAGGCCCAGATGGATTGTCCAACATACACTCAGCCAACCTTCCTAACTTTTCCATTGTCGACGTTATCCCCCTTCCTATCTCAGCAGCCCTCCTGGCAAATTCTGATCGGGCGCCCTTCCTAGAACCCTTGCCATCTCCAATGGGTGACCCATTCGCCGCTTGTCTTTGTGAATCTGTAAGTAGCGATTGCCTCTGAGACCCAACCCTTGTGGACGAGTGTCTTTTCTGTGCTTGTGCAAGGACTGCACGAAACTCTACTGTTCGATCTTGTATGGAGGATGTAGCCATGGAAAAGATCGGCGCCCAGCGAACGACCGCGCCTCTAACGACCGACTCTGTGCACCCGGTCCCGTTGTATATTTGTGACTTAGAATGCGACTCTTCTGTCTAGTACTGGAATACGGATGTTGTTGGGTAACTGTGGAAGTCTTGGTACGTTCGAAGGGCGCAGGCTCGTCAGCGTGTTAGCTACATAATAAAATGTATTCAGCCGCTGAAGATTCATAGACCGATGTCCATTTAAAGATAACATTGACAGGTATTATTTTGCCTTGTTGTCCGAAAAGGGAGCAGCCTCGGCAAAACCGCGGGCCGTGTTGGTACAACAAAGTCCTTGGCTTCGAAGCCTCCTTGGAGGAAACCTGGCATTCCTGTTTGTACAAAACCCTGTATGACTGCTTCTCGGGCGTTGGGCTACTTTCCCCATGTCGAATCCGACGACCATCTAATGCTGAGCATGATCTCTGAGCGTGTGTAAACGAGCGAAACGTGCCCTTCTTCCGGGACGGTTGTTGTCTACCTTGCCCTTTGAATAATTGCATACGCGGTATCCGCAGCGTGGCCCCGAAGCGACTACCACAATTGGACACCTCCTTTTCTTGATCAGTGCGACCCTTTCTCTCATGGGCGTGTTGATGCCCAAGAGCACAGACTTTGAGCTTTGTCGAGGAAGTCAGCGGTGGCAATGGCAATGATGAAGTGAAGCCTTCATATCATTTCTCATTCGTTTGCTGCTACCTATGAGGAGTAGTATCTTCTCGGAGTAACATACCTAGCTTGATGTCATTTAGAGATCAGGAAGCGAACACGCAGTATGTCTCAACCAAACGCCGTGGGTGGGCACCCAACCTCATATAACACCAACATCAATCGTGCGAAAACGAAAAAATGGCTGGATGCGAAAACCGTCTCATATGATGGCGATGACTGGGGCGATGACGATGACTACGACGGGTATGGGGGTAATGATGAGCCAGACCCGCTCCCTAAGCCTACAGGACTCAGGCAGCGAGGGCAGTCGGCAACACAGCCGCCTCAAGAAGGTTACGGAGCTGGTTCAGAGGTCTATCAATCACCTATTGATGGTAGACAACCGTACGATAATATCAGTGGGGTCCCAGCTCACCAACAATATGGCGGCCGCAGTATTACCAACCCTCAATCTCAAGGCCAGCCTACTGAATTGAGAAAAAACTCCTTCGATCAAGGAGATGAAAGGCGTGCATTCTCAGGCGGTGGACCTCAAACAGGCATAGGCGGCCCGACTATTGTTTCCAACCAAACACCTCTACCTCAAGCCCCATACCGCACCAGTCAAGACTTCCAATCTACTCCAATGCATCCGAAACAACAAATGCAGGCTGAGCCAAATGTTGCTCGACCCGAAATACATATTCCAGCACGATCTAGCATGGACGAACAGTCCAGGCACTCTGATCAACCTCATTCAGCAGGTAGCGCCTTGCGAGGACCTCAATTCTTAGACCAGCAGCGCCAGGGCAGCAGGACACACTCTATGACTAGCAACAACTCCTCACTTGATTTCCACAACAGGCGAGACTTCTCGCCTTCAGCGATGCCTACACCACTCCACACACGTGGATCGCCTTCACCACATAGCAATCCCGACTCAAGATCTTCCTCTCGACATCCACCACGCAAAAGCAGCCTATCCCAAGAGAATCCGCCGACCCTGCCATTTCCTACGCAAGGGCCTCCATTGACAACGGCAAGCGACCTGGAAGAAGACCTACCTGTTGCAAGAGAACGTGCTGCTAGCGGAGCAGGCAAGCCACTCCCTTTCGTCCGACCAGCAGATATCTACAAACGGATGCAAGAAGAGAAGGAGAAAGAGAGGGAAAGGAAATCACAAGAGTCCTCAAGACATAGCATGGATTCTTTCATTGCCAAACAGAATGACCCACCAACACCGAACAAGCCACAGGAAAGCGAGCCGCCTCAGCGATTGAAGCCGATGTTGGAGCCTGTATCGGAGCGAAAAAGCGAATACGGGATGGAGGGGTTGAACATCAACGAACCTGTGGCGACTGAAGAACGTCGTCCTACTACCTCGAAAAAGTTTGAGCTCCCGAATCGTGCATCAAACACTAGTTCCAAGCCGTCCACAAGCTCATTACCCCAGATGTTACCCGATGTTAGCAGGGTTTCTGGCTTTGGGGAGTCCTTCTTCGGATCGACAGGCACTTCTGGGGACAGCTTTTCAGATACGGTGCTCAATCTCGCAGGTGCGTCTTCGCAGCCTCCTTCTCAGGAATCAAGGCAAACTGCACCTGAAAAGGATCTGCGGAATCAGCCCTCGCTTGGATTCACCTCCGCTGTCCATCAAGCTTTCGACAAAGCTGAGGAGCAAGTCCCGCCAACGCCAAGTTCCGCCACCGGTTCGACAGTTGGCCGCAGCGCGAGTGGTGGTACTAGTGCTGTAAGTCCCATCATTAGTAGAGGTCCAAGTGCTGCAACGGGAAGGCTTCCAGGTATTGAAGATGTGACCACAGCTACAATTGCCGAGGGTCCTGAGGAGAGCAATTCAAGGCCTAGGTCATCGGGCTCACCCAGTACACTGAGACAGTATGGAAGAGGGCCTTCCCCAACTCAGGCMATAGCCCCAGAACCCGCAGAATCACCTCCACAGTCATTTATCCCAGGCCATCGAAGGGATCTGAGCACCCCTAGTCCAGATAACAGCCCCGCAAGAACACCGGCGGTAGAATCAATGAGACAAATGCGGCAACCACAAGAAGTAGAAATCGCTGCTGCTACCCCAACAGATGCGGGCTTCAGCACGAGCAGCAGCTCGCAAAACTCCGAAATTGCGCAGGAGGACCATCCAGTGGGTACGAGAGCTCCGGACACACCTCTTGCAACAAGTAACCACCAAAACGTAAATACGCACGCGGGTATGAGCAACTCATCCACGATACCTAACCAAACACTTTCATCCGCCCCAGTTTCGCAAGAGGGCCGAAATCGCACAGACTCGTCAAGCAGCAATAGAGTTCGCAACCTAGCGGATAAGTTCGAGTCTGGCAGTCGCCCCGGTTCAGCTCACTCAACTACTCCGCGGGCAAGCCTGCAGAGTACCGCTACGCAGAAAAAGGATGAAATTGCTCCGCCTCGACCGATAGCTGACCGTATGGAAAGCTTCAGGCCACATCTTCCTGGCGGATGGGAGTCATCGGCATCAATTGCTCCAGCGCCAGCGGCCAAAGGTCTAGAGAGCATGGCAACAAGACAGAAGCCCGAGCAGATTAATTCCTCTGCTGCTTTCGAGCCTAGTTCGACAACYACCAGCACCGAGCCTGATGGCGATCAATACATCTCACTTATTAAGCCTCCCTCATCTGTCTCTCAGATCAAAGACGCGACAGAAGATGCATTCAGTGCCCTGGCAGAAGCAGGGAGTGCATTAACGGGTGCGTTTGCTGCTGCTGTTGGAATGGACCATCATGACCCGTCTACTGAGTCTGGCGCCGAGAAGCAAGTATTCCGTGGGGAGCCCGAAGATCGTAGACCGGGCACTCGTGATCGCAGCACCCATTCGAATACAGTGGTTCACCCAGAAGCATCGAGGGCCTTCCTGCCGGATATCGCGAATGATGAAATGTCGAGTGAGGCTCCTACGCCTCTTCCACAGAATGCGGAAACAAGGCCAAGTGCGACCTCAAAAGATCCCGAGTACTTCCCGTCCCCTCTCTCTGTCCCTAATGCCTCTAATACTCATACAATGAATTTCCGAGAGGCCTCACCGGCAAAGCAGCAACCCACGCTACCCCTTTTGACTACAGACACGAAACCTGGTCAGTACGAATCTGATAGGCTACGCAAGGAGATCGTACGGGAGTTGACTCCTATGTCGCCCAGCGAGCCCACAACTGCAGAGACGGATTACTCGAATTATCAAGATTCAAAAGTATCCACCAATCCTAGTTTAAGCCGTCCAGGCCATGAAAGTGGGGTGATCCCAAAAGAATACGAAAGTTATTGGAACGATGGCAATAGCGACGATGAGCTCAGTGAAGCCAGTCCCGAGCCGTCCCGACTAGAGCATGCAGCCTCTACCCAGGATCAAAAAGCGGCCTCACTTAGTGGTGACCTCTTGCGTCCGGGTATTCCAAAGCAGCAAGCGCCATTGCCCCCTGCCCTTGAAGAACGGCCTGCCAAAGGGCTTCCGGAGCCAGCGAATCTAGCTCTTCCTACTCAAGAAGAGCCCGCACAGGAGAGACCACGCACTCTTCCACATCGTTTCTCATGGGAGCAACCCTTGCATGATCTATCTGCGGGTCCGGTTCCTTCTCAGGAGCCTACAGCCGCTCCCACTTCCGATTTCCTGAAATCTGCCATTTATCCTGAAGGTAAATCATTTCAGCCTCAAGTTGGGAGCTCTGAAAGTCGAAATACACACCCATTGCAGACAGGACCATCCCTCTCAATGAACGAGCCCCCAAAGCCACCGGAGAAGGATAACCGCATTGCTCACACTGAGAATAAGCCGAGTTCGCAGTGGGAGCAACCTGATAGCGAAAAGGAATTGCCATTTGACCCGCCTGGGCTAGAGGTGTCGTCTCCGGTAGGGGAGCGAGTTCGTGATGAGCCTTTGACAAGTGGGCATGAGGACAATGTGAACATCCCGGTTCAGCCGAGTCCAATTGGTTCGTATGATCAGAGATCAGAAGAACATCCTCTACCAGAGCTTCCTCAACAAGGCAATGTGGCTTCAGCTGCGCCCAATTCTCATCCTGGCAATGATATTCTCCCTACGCTTCCGCCCAAGATTCCTGCTTTTCGGGAAATTGCCGCTTTGAAGACCGCAGCGGAACGTATTCGGGGCTTCAATGACGCACGAGATCAATTCGCTCGTTCGCCTGTAGGTCTCCAAGCCTGGGTTGATGAGACCCTCAGACATCTCCCTGAGCACGAGGATCTTTTGACAGCCTCGGGGCGGCCGTTTCCTAGTCCTCAGGGTCACAAATCGTCGCCTTCGAGATCCAAGCTTGGTGGCCTTGTTTCGGGCGGAGGTCAAGCGGGTCAACAAACCCACCAGCAACAGTATTTGAATGTCAGTACCCAACCGGCAGTATTCAATGGGCCGCCACAGGGCAGCGCCTTAAGTGGTGGCTCTCCACAGGCATGTTCGCCGTCAGGAGGCTCTAGTGGCAAGATTTCGAGCCAGCAGGTCCAGGCCAAAGGCAAAGACCTGTTGCACACGGCTGGAGTCTTTGGAGGGAAAGCCAATGTTGCCGCGAAGGGACTATTCTCTAAAGGGAAGAGCAAGTTCAGGGCTGCCAGCGGGGCAGAAAAGGTATAGCCATTTCARTTCTGTATTATTTATGTTTGCTGTGAGCCATACCCATTTTGATCATGCTTCAATCGACTTCATATGCAAGCGGAGGAGTTCGTATGCTATATGTAGCGCATGTATATGCAATTTCATAATCATTTTGGTGTGTCGACTGACGACTWTCCAACATAATGCTTTCCCAGACTGACTCTCGATTTTGAATTGCAGTGATTGATACTGTGTTGTGTCAGGCATCCAATTCATCATCCCCTAGCCTCCCCCGAGGAATGCAACAGCAGCCACCAAAAGCTCAGTCTGCCACTCCAACCCGTAGATCACTTTACGACGGTCCACCCACTGCCGCGGCTGAGCCTGCCTCTCCAGGTCTTCAACGGTCACCTCCGAGCCCTCAGCAGAAGTCTGCACGTGACAGCCCATCCCTTGAAAGTTTCACCCAGAGTCAACTTGGCGATGACGAACGTAGCGAGGAATCTGGGCGGACAAGCCAAGAACAACCGCCAAGGTCTTCAACTCTACATGCCAACCGCGGTCCTTCAGTCGCCAAAGAGGAGCCAATAGAATTCTCTGCAACGATTGGAGACAATGCTCCTATCTTCCTACGGGAGACTCCTGCGGCTGACTCCTATGTCGGCTCCCCTAACGAGGTCCACACTCCAAGATCTACGAGTAGCAGCAACAAGACACCGACACAGGCCAGCTTCGCCGAAAAAGCTCAGCTCGCAAAGGCTCAAGAGAAGGCTAGTATACGAGAGAGCATAGAGAGACCTCCAAAGCCTACATCACCCCCACAATCCCGCTTTTCTCTTCCAACGCCACAGTCCGAAACTAACCAAGGCCGCGCGTCCAGTGGTCGCCATGACCCTACGTTCAAGACAAACCAAGGTTTGTCTAAAGAAAACAAAGAAACATTCAAGAGTTTCGGCAGTGGGAGGGACCTCAGAGCTACCAATTTACCGACCGAGCGATCACCCATCCCGCAGAAGGCTGAACCTAACCTGCAAGCCGCGAAACCCGTAGTCGGACAACGCGAGGAAGAAACCGCCTCATACGTACCTTTACAGCCGCCCCAGATTTTCAAGAAACATGGTGAATATGCTTCAACAACCACACCTCTCTTGCTCCCTGGAAATCTATCCCAGCCTCCCCGGTCCTCGCAAGATTACTCGCAGCGAGGGCCAAGTATTGATCTTACTGCAGATACCTCTGGTATCAACAGGCTGCCATCACCTGCTCCTCAGCAAGCCACCAGCCGTGACCTCCTTGAGCAGCGAGGTCGACCGGGTCCGGTTCATTATGGCATTGATCACGACTTCATCCCTAGAAACGACCAAAGACACGTTAGAGGATCCTCGCCTGTGTATCAAGGCGGATTCCAGGACAGAGTATCCCATGATTCGCAACGATCTTTGGAGCCGAACACCTTGACCAACTCCGCCTTCTGGCAAAGTGACAGTTCCAGAGGAACAGATAGACCAGCAAACTATCACCCTGAACAAGTTCTAGATAATGGAGGTTTCGTACAGCGCCCAGAGGGAGAACAGGAGGGACCTGACAATGCCAATTCACCAATTGAACGCCGCTCCGARAGCAAGCCGAGGTCTAGACGCGGGTCAAGAGGTTCGGCTTTCTTCAAGTCTTTTGGCAGATCCCCAGAGGCGGATCAGCCGCCGCTACCAGATACTTCGGACGTTCAAGCCCAACATACGCCCGTCCAGTCACCGAGTAGTAGAGAAAGAAAAGGCAGCAGGACTAGTATTCTCCGTTCGCTCAAAAGGAGTTCGGGAAGCTGGGGTGGCAGTGGTCGAAGCAATGAAAACACTACGCCTACAACATCAGTGCCTCAATCTTTACCACCCGGTCAAGCATACCAAGCAACTTCTCAGCATGCGAAAGACAACAGTCCTTCGAGGGGCCTGACTAATAAAAGTAAATCAGACAAGAAGCTGCAGCGGGCTTCAGTATCTGCGAATGTAGAACAAGACAGTGGCAAGAAGAAAAGATTTTCGGCGATTGGGGTAAGCAATTCCTAAGTCAGTTTTTTTGATGAGTATTAACATGTACCAGAGCCTCTTTGGTCGGTCCACTCCCAAACGTCACAGCTCCGTTGAGAGTTCGCCTCTACCTCCTCAGCAGCGCACTCCTGCGCAAGCGCAGCAACGCGAAGTAGTGAAAGCTGTTCCACCACAGCAATTGCAGCACCATGACCAAGGTCCTCCTATAGAGCAACCTCCTCCAGAGGGTTACTACGCTCCTGCTCGTCTCGATTCGAGGAATCGTCAATCTTCTGKTGGCTATGCACAATACAGTGCAAGGACGCAGCAATCTGGACAACCGATGTCGGCTCAAGATGCTTCAGCTTATGTCCAAGACTCCTCGCTACCGCAGCGACAAAGCCAGTCGGCTACCTCTCGAATGTACCCACAGACCAGAACCGTAACACAAACCTCTACCACTTTCTCTCCAAGCCCACAGCCCCCTTCATCTGGCGCTCCCCAATCTTCAACCACAACCCGGACTTCAACAACCTTCTCCCGAAACAGCCACCAACCCTCGTCGTCCACTATACCACCTGTACCATCGAATCCTCGAAATTCAAGTCGCGATCCCACCCCCCGAACCTCAGTTCACGGGAGCCAACCGTCTGGCAGCTCATGGACGCGCTTCTCCACCCACTCTCGCTCCAAGAGTCGAAACTCCCAACCCCAACCAACATCAACCGGCACCTTCCCACCAGCAAATACCCCCCAAGTGCCATCCACCCGCTCAGTCTCCCCTCCACCCCCACCCCCACCCCCAAAAGACAAATGGCTCAACACCCGCCCCTCACACTCCACAACCAGCTCCATATCCACCATCACAACAATGCCCCCAAGCCAAGCCCCACCACCACCACTACCACCCCAGCCTCACCCCTACAACCATCCCACCTCAACAACTGGAAATCGGCACTCCCTTCCTCCCCTACAGACCAACGTAGGCGGCATTAATAGAAACAGTGCGCTTAATAGGTCAGGCAAGGGGCTTACGCCGGAAGAGAAGCGGCGATCGAGACAGCAGGAGATTGAAAGAAGTACGATGAGTCCGCAAGCGGTTGCTGCGGAATCGAATGCGGGAGGGAGGAGGGATAGTGAGGATGAGGTCGTGATGAGTGCGACTAGTTTTCCGGGACAGATGTGGACGCCGGATTATGCGCATTGGGAGGGGGAGTGAGAGTCCCCCCGATGGGGGTGGATAGATATATATTTGATGTGTTTTTTTCTTTGTAATATATTTGAATGATGGGGACCCTTCTTGGACAAATACTGTTGATAGCGAGCGTGCGCTGTGTGTATGTGGCTAAGGTTCTATATCATGATTTTGAAGGGATGTGCGTTGAGATACCATGAGCGGATTTCCTAAGCGTGCGAATTGGACGTTTGGACCGGCAATTGTACATTCTGAGTATTATTCTATACTATCATATTTAGGATGCAGGCCTTGGCAATATTTATGTTTTACAAGCCTTGATTTCGGATAGGAGGTTTCGGGTTGCAGTGATGCTCTGGACAGGCTTCAAAGAGGACCCTGTAGAGCTTGAAAGGAATGATGAATCCTTCATCTATGCCCCGTCAAGCTGAATAAATGCTGACGGTAGCTGCATATCATTCCGAGGCCTGGTCAAGCTGGCACTTACATACTTATTGGGACATATGTCTTACCGTTGAAGTTGCCCCTCACGCAGCTGGTACGAGAAATATGATCAATTCACAGGTCCCACAGTAGCGAGCAATCTCGGCTTGGTATGCAGAATTGTGTCTGAAGCGAAATGTCACTACTGGATTGTATCGCTCGCCGCTGACGGAATCACGCTCCAGAAGTTTGATGTATGGGCTTCACAATGGTTATTATTGGCGTATACCTATTCGCCAACGCCGCCGCCGTCGCCTCCGTCGTTATTGCTGTCCGCCGCATTGTTCACAAGCCTTAAAAATTTGAATTGACCAATGCTTGCTGAGTGGGATTGGGGCGGGATTGAATATGACTCGAAATATCGAATAAGATCTAGCCAATGGCCGAATTCGGGAGAAGAATGGCTCTTACGGTGGTCGTCGAGTTCCAGCGCAGCCGATAGATGCATGACGTCGCCTCTGGTTGGTTGGTTGGCCTGAGTCTAGATCTCGTAGAACTTGGTATTATTAATGTCGACATTGGTGTTTTTGATTTCTCCAGCAATCTGTGCGTCATCTCACATCGTCTATAGAGGCTTGAGTTCCCATTTTGAGGCATTGGAGCCGATTCAATTGCATATGTTCGGTCATGCAGGGTTTGCGTCTTCCGGATGCCACTTGTCACCGCCACATGGCACGCCCTGCAATCCCAGAGCTTCCTCATCACCTTCACCGCTTGATTGACCACGTAAGTCAAGGCAGAGCGTTCCGAGAGGCGTCCAACAGGGCGTCCGTATACCTCGGGACAGCCACACTGGTCCTCAGCCTTGTCACCTGCAGGTGCATCGATCGCCTATGCGGAAGTCAATTGTGTTCCCTGCAGGCTATTCAGAGCCCACGCGTCATGGTCGGTCCGATATCACCGATTTCGTTGAGCCCATCCATCCTGGGCGGGCAGAGGTGGCTCATCGTTGCAGACAGGTGAATTGCAAGGCGTGCTGTCGCTGTGTGAATATTTTAGGGTACAAGATGCCGCCATCAAGAGCTCGGGAAGGCCGTGCGATGCAGTCGGCACTCAACTGCGGATTATGGATCATATGTGAAAGATGGACATGGACACCACGCCGCCCGTCAGGTGGGCGCAATGCTATCCCTTCGCCCAGTAAGTCCTCCTAAGACGCAGATGTTGACAATCCGAGACTGCCGAAGATGTCATGGCTAAAGGTGCATGTTGGTCGACTGGCTGTGAGTTTTAACTGGTGCTGCTGATAAGTGTGATATCATGGTGCCGCTTGTATTCACTGGCATTGTCATGCTCTTGCTATAATTTTGCATTGGGAGTCTAGACCCTCATATCCCCGCTAGTAGTGCTTACTAAGGTAGCCAAGGATGCCCTCGCCCTATATCGAAATCAAATTTTCCCACTCTCTCATACTTCACCGCAACCCCTCGGCCGCTTGACCGTGCAAGCTGCTAACTGACGTTATGTTACCTGCTCTTGCCGCACTGCGGCAATCGGGTGGGGTCGTACGGCCCAATCCGTATAGGCAGGAATATAGGAAGAACGTGACCAAGGAGTCTCGAAGACTCCTCAATCTTCCAAATTCTTCTTTTTGAGCTGCATACGGAGAGTCTTTCAACACATTGTACATTTCAGCAGCACTGACCCATCATCATGCCTACCACAAAGAGATGCCTCACCGAGTCCGATGCGAATCGTGCCATTGGTGGTGTGCCCATGATGCACTACTTCGACTTCCAATCTCGCGGCCGAGGCCAGGTAGTCCGTCTTTTGTGGGAAGACGCCGGCATAGCCTACGAGGACATCCGTTACAGCTTTCAAGAATACCCCGAGTACAAGAAGACTCGTATTGCAGAGATGAATCCCACGGGCCATATCCCCGTCGTTGAATTGAATGGAAGAATCCTTACCCAAAGCTATGCCATTCTGAGGCACTTTGCGAGGCAATTGGGGAAATACGATGGGGAGACTGAGGAAGGGAAATATTGGGCTGATGCTATGTGCGACATTGGCATTGACTGTAAGTTGCACAGCTTTCTTATAGACTTCATTTTTAATCTTATAAGGGCGTACACTCTTCGTCAACGCGTTCTTCTCCCCCAAAAAGGATGAAACCTACCCGGAGCATTGTGAAAAAGTCCGCCCACGTTTTCTACAAGGCCTGGAAACTCACCTCAAGGCCCACGACCTATCGAGGACAGGACCATTCGTCCTTGGGAAGAGTGTGACGTACGCGGACTTCGTGATCTATCAAGTCTTGCATGACGAGGGTTTGACGCAGGATGGGAGGAAGGGGATGAAGGACTATCCCAGATTGATACAATTGGTGGATGCGGTTGAGTCCAGGCCAAATGTCAAGGCTTTCTTGCAAAGCGATAGATATCTCGGTTAAGGGAAAGAGGGAGGCGAACGTCTACTGACCCGGTGGAGGTGCCTTTCCCCTTCAGGTAGACGAATATTAGCATGCATATGACCCCAATAATGAATCTCTAGCAAGCCTCGGAATGAGGTATAACCGTAACCTTCAAGATCCCACATTATCTCCTCTCGTTTTAGCCCTCTCCAATATTTTGTATCTATGATCCTTCCCTACAGCCAAAGAAACAGCCAAAAAATCCAAAAAATACACCCGACGTGGGGCTCGAACCCACAGCCTCCAGATTAGAAGTCCTGGGATCTCGGTTAGATTTGGAACTAAAATTCTTCGCAACCCCTCCGTGGGCTGCGTAAGAACGGGGGGAAAACTCACTGATGCGCTACCATTGCGCCAGCCGGGCAAATTCATGAATGAATGAAAGTTTCACCGCTATTTAGTTATATGCAAACAGCATGTCAGAAGGGTATTTTCAGGCCAAGGTCTTTTGGCAAGTCCATTGTGGGAGACTCTTGGCAACGGCTGAATACCATTTCTGCAGCTTTCTTAATATGATCAACATTTAGATATGGGTTGTTTGAGACATAGACAGCTACTTTGGTTGATAGACTCGTAAATCAACCTATTTTTACTCTTTGACTCCTGGACGTCATATCGGGTCATTGTCCGAATATATCTGACTTCCACTGGTCCGATTGATTGAATGTGATGTCCGGCTTGTAATAGGAGCTGATTATGTGAATGATTTGTAAGATACAATGGAACCCCGCCATTTGCGGAATATTGATAAGTACTGGAAGGAGTTGACATGCTTTCCTCAGAATAATCTTGCAGGCAATCGACACAAGCCATGCCGGACGCTTCGCAGTACGAGTATCCATCACCATTGGAAGGCTACGAGCACTTACCTGCATTGCCGGAGTATGTTAGAAATGGTACGAAAGGGGAACTTAAATTGCTGACAAAACACCAGCGAGAAAGCAGAAGATGGCAAGAGCTATGTAAATCCGCAAAACGGTGTCTTGAGCAAAGCCTATGAGAATTTCGTTGATCCGATTGATAATGGTGTTCGCGGAGGTAACTCTAACTGCGAATGTCAGATGATGGTGCTGATATGGAAACGCAAACGCAGGATTCGATGTCCACATCTATTTTTATCAGGTATAGGTCATCAACGCGTCTTCTAAGCTTTCATTAAACAAACACTGGTTTTCGATGCCAACTTGGCCTTGTTCCCGGGAGGCTGATAACCTTCCAGGAGAACAAAGCCCAGACTAGGTTCGCCCATGAACTCTGGACGCGTATCCGGCACGAGTTCCCAGAACTTCGAATCTATCGTGTTTGGGACAGACCTGTCGGTCCACATCCAATTGCTATGTTCGAAGTCAATATCTTTACACCAGCACAGTTTGGGGCTTTCATAGCGTGGCTTGTGATCAACAGGGGCCCTTTGAGCGTTCTGGTACACCCTAATACTGGGGATGATGAAGTGAGTAACATTGAGACATGTAACCTATATAAACACCCGCAGCTTCTAGCCGAAGATGACAGGACATTGACTCGAGAATTTGCAGAGGGATCATACTCAAAGAGCGACGTGGATGGGAGAACGAATCCCTTTGGATTTAAGCATGTTCAAGCATACGAGGTCACAATCAAAGTCGTTGGAGGAATCATACTTGGAACGCATGGAGATGGTCTACCAAGTTTAGCAGAGCAGTGGACCATGGAACCACCAGATTGCACCCGCTATAATTATCAACAGTAACTTTTGATTATCTCATGCCTATAGCTAGAGCACCCTATATGACAGCGAGCTTGAAGTGACTGTTATGTACACAGTAGGTGTACACAGATCGCCCGGTTTCCCCGTGTGCCTCTCTAGGAAACACCAGACTGGCCCGTTACGTACCTCCAGCACTCAATAAGGAGGGTAATATCAATTGCCCCACGGGGATTAAATCCAACACGTGGAAATTTGCGCCCTGGCATCTCGGCTTTGTTACCCTGTCTTGGCATTGAACGGGGGATCTCCAAGCGCGAGCAGTTCGTGTTACCCCTGAAGCGATCAGACCGACGTTCAGGTACCAGATGACTTTATTGACACTATCCCTAGAAGATCCTTCGTCCTTGTTTCCGACCAATTATCATCTGCCTGAAGATCCCCGGTTGAACGTTAGCTTATATGGTAGCTTGAGCTTAATTCCGCTTTGGGAAGTCGAGATCATAGCGCGCAAACGATGTCGACGTTGTTGATTTTTGGCCGCATTCGCCCCCTTCCCCCCCAGCACCACCTCAAGCCTCCCATACGCCTTTCGCACGTGGTGTATCTGGTGTATCAGCATCAGCTGTCTTCAGATAAAGATGCACATCTCAAGAATTCTTGCAGAGTAGAGTAGATGATGATGCTTATGCTCCTCTGCCAGAGATACCGAACAGGAATCTACAACCGTCCGCTAACAATTTTATAACACAGACCCTAACCTTCCGCCCCAAGAACTCATCTCCTTTGCCTTCTCTGGACCTTACGCTAGGTCAGGTACACCAATCAACGAATGCCCTGAGAGCCGCCGACTATCCTTCACACCCGTTGTGGCTTTGGCACGCCTTATGCAATCATGTCGACTATCGCTTTCACTTTTCTACTCCTCTTCCCTTCTCTCTCTTCATCATCTTCTGCCCAYTTGCATCTCGCTGTCACATCTTCGACAGTGTGTCTTTCTTTTTTTATTAGTTGCAAACTATTGTTTGCGTCCTGTCTTTGACATTTACAAACTGCACACTCGTTAATACAACCAAACCCTACGATCATTAATCTTTACGTATAATATCCATACTCCACAATCTCTTAATACCATTAATATACCATAATAATGTCCTCGATCAGCATCACCCCCGTGGGGGGCCTTACCGGAGGCAACGGCGGACCAGGCAGCTTCAACCCCTTGTCGAATATGAACACCGCAGTCTACTGGGTAAGGTGTATACTTAGGAGAAGTTGGACAGGCTGCTGACTGTACTTGGACAGGGCCAAGGAGCAAATCAGGAGCGTCTCAGGCACTATTGTGACGATGACGGCATCGACATCATCAATCTCGCTTTTCTGAACGTTTTCCCCGATCAAAGTGGCGGATATCCGGGCACAAACTTCGGAAATCAGTGCGGTGCCGAAACATTTGAAAACCCGGATGGCTCTGCAAGTCCCCTCTTGAGCCATTGCCCTCACATTGGTCATGATATCCGCTACTGCCAAGAGCAGGGCAAGACCGTGTTGCTGTCTCTTGGTGGCGCCTACCCTAGTAACCAGTACATCAAGGACCACCACAGCGCTGTGAAGTTCGCTGATTTCCTTTGGTCCGCTTTCGGCCCCGAAGATCGTATATATGATGGTCCCCGACCCTTCGGTCATGCTGTGGTTGATGGGTTCGACTTTGACATTGAGAGTGTGCTTACGCCAGAGTGGAAGGAGCACAAAGGCTATGGTACAATGATCGACAGACTACGTACCCACTTTGCTGAAGATCTCAGCAAGACTTACTACATTTCTGGCGCGCCTCAGTGCATTATCCCGGACGCACACTTGGCTCGCGCGTTAAAGACTTCGTGGTTCGACTTCATTTTCGTACAATTCTACAACACACCAGAATGCTCAGCTCGCGCATACTTCGACCACAACTACGGCGGTCGAGATACGGACATCAGCTTCGATGGCTGGGTCGACTTTGTCCAGACCAAGGCTCTGAACAAAGACGCTAAGATCTACCTTGGTCTTCCTGCAGCTAGCGACATCCCTAACGACCCAGCAATGTACCTGAACCCTGAGGAAGCCAGAGAGATCCTCGAACACTTCCAGTGCAAGTACCCTGACCAGTTCGGTGGTGCTATGGTTTACGAGGCAACATCGTCAGACGAAAATCGTCACCACGGCAGATCATACGTCGGTAATTGCAAGGAGGCTATCAAGTACGAGGATGAAGAAACGCGGAGTCCAGTAAAGAAAGAGAAGGAAGTGCGTTCAGTAGAGACAGTGAATGAGACAGGATCGGAACGACGTCAATGTGCCAGGCACCACCATGGTCACCACCACCACCATCATTCGTCTTCGATGTCTTCTTCTACTTTTCCATCGATGACATTCCCATCAATGACATTCCCCTCCATCATCCCTACTGGGGGTATCCCAACTGGCTTGCTTCCTACAGGTAGCGGTATCTTCCCCGTCTACCCATCAGGCACGGGCATTCCAACTGGCGTCTTCCCATCAGGCGGCATTCCA